>JANRGW010038069.1:0-56582 GCA_024733675.1 Psilopsiagon aymara | reverse complement strand
CTGTGGGAGTTGCATTCTTTCAATTCTCCTTCCCATCCCTCCAGGAGCAGAGGGAAGAAAAAGGGGGAAGTGAGTGACAAACTGCGTGGCTGATTTATGGCTTAAACCACGACAACCTTCTCTGCAGAAAGCATGACATTCATTAGAAATTAATGTATGGAGCCAGTGAGGGGGTCCAAGAGATACAATTTTATTCTAATTATGAGGAAAACATTCCTACAAGTGAGGGAGAAGGAAATACAAAGTTTAAATTACATTGCAAGGCATTTTGTGTATTTCAATTCCTACCTTTAGCATGCTCTGACATTCATATCTCAATATGTGTCTGGTACGGAAGGACATAAAGCCCTTGGGCCCTTTCAGTGCCTCATCCCTGTAAGTTTAGCAGTCAACTGTATACTTCACTTCTTACCTAGTTCCTTACAAGATTATTAGCTGTCGTTGTTACAACTGTACATTATACCTCAACCCCTCGTATAAAAATAAATGGGAAAAGGAAAATTGCATTTATTTGTAGTGAAGAGAAATATTTTGAGTTTTGTTTTTTCTTTTGTCAGAGAAGCAGAATATGCCACCTGTTGTATGAAGGTTGGATGCAAATAACAATATGTACACATACTCAAACTTCCCTCTCAAAGTCTTACTTCACCCGCACACTCTGGCTGCTTAGTAAGTATTGGTATTTCACTAAATTCAGTTTCAACCACTTAACTAAATCCTGATGTTGTTCCTCAGACGAAACTCCTCTTTATTTAATAGCAACTCAGCTTTTATAAGAGTGTCAGAATCTGTGCTTGTTTATTTATCTTTTATAGTACAATGGAAATCAATGAATCACTGAACAGTTTGGGTTGGAAAGGACCTTCACAGGTTATCTAGTCCAACACAATTTCTATGAATACAGAAAAAGACAACTGGCTGTATGAGGAACTTTCAAAGCTCATAGTATAAGTATTATTGTGTAAATTTAGAAATTTTTGTGAGATTATTTAGTACATCTGTGAGCCCTGTAGCAGTCAAATACTGCAGTGATGGTTGCCTATTAAATAGGCCAATAAATTATATTTTGAACAGCAGACAGGTTTCCTAGAACACATCTTTGCTGATGAATGAATTGTGACAGAAACACAGCCAGATCCACAAGCAGATTTAGGTGTGATAGCAGGATGTTACCATGTCTCAAGGACGTAATGAAATTCATTAATTGAAGCTAAGCATTTAGGTTCTTGAAGTAATTTCTAGTGTGTCAAATAATGGGGATTCATGGCACCCTGCAGGCTAAGCAAGATGATATCTCTACTGGCCTGCAGGAAATAATGTTGCAATGCTGCAGCAGCAGAAAGGTGGCAAAGCTCAGCCTGAGGCATTACAGAAAAAGGTATTTTACAAGGAAAACCAATTTCATTTGTTCATACTCACACTGTCTTGCCTACATCCCCCAAAAAAACCTAAAACCTATGTGTCCAAATAGTCCATCTAGCATCTAAGGCACTTCTATTCAGGTAGTCTGAGAAAGATTCCTTGTGATGACACAGGAGGCAAAGAGTTCTGTCCTCCTCATGTATCCTGGCATTGTCCTGTGCTAGCTTTGAGTAGTCTTTTTTCCTCTAGGCCATGGCAGTCTTTCTGTTCTTTCACATATATTGTGTAATTAGAATTTACTCACTGTTTGCCTTTCTGTCCGTTTGTCCTAAACAGTTGCAGGTAAATATACTGGTATCCTCTTAATCTGGGGGAAGACAGCATATGGAATTTTTGCAGCCATTTTTTATGACCGCTATATTTTCCTCCTAGTGTCTTATTCTTTCCTGTTCAAAAAGACTGGATTGTGTGCATTGTGTGTGGATAAGTATGTCACTGTATGATTATTTGTGAATATCAAGCTGGACTGGCAAACAAGTAGGGCAAGTGGCCTGGGAAACACACATTGAAATGGCCAGAAGCAGAGGCCATTTCACCCCGTTCACTGGAGAGACAAGCAAATTTGTCATTTGATTACTGGAGGGACTAGGAAGACCCAGCCAGCTGCTGGGTTGACCATGAAGTCAAGGGTTCATTTGGGGGACCCATTTACACACGCATGTGAGTGCATGAGGCAATAGGAGGTGAGGGGGTCTCAAGGCAAGTTAATGGATGGACTGTGTCTGAGATCAATTACTGAGTACATTCACAGTGTGTGTGTCTGTGGATTGGGGCTCCTCTGTCCAGATGATAAAAGCCTGTGAGAATGGGATCCAGGGGCCAGTTCCAGGGCAGACTGAGTGTCTAGGCCTGTTACTGGAGGGATCCAAAATCATACATCTGTGCACATTTCCAGTAGAGGTTTTTTGTCCTGAGAGACTGGATTGGGGAACTGGAGGAGGCCACTGCTCCTGCCTGCATTTGCTTGAGGGCTGTGTTTTCTGCCTGTTCTATCTGGTGTGGCTGGCCGTATGGGTATGCGTATTATGCATGTGTGCTTGTCTGTGTACCTGTCATATACCTGTACATGCTCAGCCTCATTGCTGACTGGAGTAATGAGGTGAGTGGAGCTGCAGCCACCACATCTCTGGCTGGATTGGGTAGCTCTTAACAGAGAACAGTCCCTTTCCTGCTGCTTTTCTTCTCTGGCTTTCCTGGAGGCTGTGTCAGTGAGATTTCCATGTGCAATATGCATAAGATTGATGCTGCTATTAGTTGAAAATTTCTAGCATGATTAATTACCTTAGTTACCCAGTATATGTCATTCTAAAGAAATACCATTTTAGGAAGTGCATAGTACCTGCCATATAAAATTCATAACCCTTTAAGCACTCTATATCTGGACAGAAAAACATTGCGGCATACAAAATGATTAATTGTGTTTAAAAGTGTGCACCAATATTTATACAGTGCAATAAGGCAACATAACACCAGGAAAGTGAAAAATAGTTTCTGCCTTGAGGAGTTTATAGTCTAAACTTAGATCTGACAAGGTAAGTGATTGCAAACAAGAGAGTATGAGAGTTACAATAATAGGAAAGCTGCATTTGTTATTTAATCCCTTTCTTGTTTACACTTGTTCTTGTCTTTGGGATCAGTTTACAATTACTTAATTGGCATGAACTTAAAGTTGCTCTGTGGTGAAGCAGTCACATAGAGTGAGTGTGCGGAATGGGTGATAGGATAAAAGACAGAGGGAGAAGCAGAGCACTCCAGGTAAAGAGAATAAAATAACTGTGTAGATACAGAAACAGTGATGAAAAGCAAGGTGGAAAGAAAGGAGAAAAAAAATTAAGGTAAGGAAACGCAGATGACCTGATATAGAACATCTGTAAGACTAGAAAAACAATGATAAAATATTTGTTATACATTCAATACCAAGATGCTGAAAATTTCAATTTAAATTTCTGTATTTGGAAGCCTGTGGGACAAGCCAGAGTGGGATGTCAGCAACCCATTCCATGTACTGTTGCTGCTGGAGTACGGAGACATATAGAGAAAGCCAAAGCTTACTGTCTTCCTGGCTTGTAGATTTTGTACACTTCTGCAATTACACGGGGCCCTCTAGGGCAGTAGTCTCCAAACAGTTCTGATTGCACACCTCTGTCAGTAGAAATCTTTGAACACACTCTCAATACATTTGTATTAATTTATTTATAAATTATATACATTTACTACTCTAATAATATTCACATTATAAACCATACACAATCCTTAAAATTAAAAAAAAGGATGAGTTAAATATCCATTTCTAGGCTAAGGTCAATCTATAGTTCTTCGATGAAATAGATATTTTCTCTTCTGGATGTATGCTTCAGTACTGCCAGAAAGTGAAAAAGACAGTAGAATAGAGAAATTGGTCTACAAGATGAGATATACTAATTCAGTGGTCTCCATTGCCTGGAAAAACTCCCTCATGAATTGAAATGTGTGCCTACAGCAGAAAGTGAGGGATCTGAGATAAGAAAGATGTTCAAAACTAGTGAGTAAAATGGGAGCTTTTTGCTAAACCCAGGTTGGAGCCAATTGTTGATGACGTTCAATTACAAATAGTTAGATCCCTAACACAAACTACCCTTGATGGTAATTATGACTCTGCTTTAGCTTCCTGTGATTTATGGTCAAGAAGAATCCACCTATATGTCCCTGTAGACATTTTGTAATGTGAGTTTTGTAAGTCAGAAAAATCCCGAAGACTTAGGTCAGAGATCTATCTAGTTCTTTGTCAGTGCTTGAAGAATATGCATAACTGATCTATGATAATAGGGACATTGGAATTTATTTGTATAACCATTTCTGTGTCCTGGCTATATGCTAAGAAAGTTTATTTTTGAACAGTCTAGACAGAAATGTGAAAAAACATTAGAATGATATTAACATGGCAAAAAACGTCTGCAAAGTCTCACCATACACACTATCTTCCAAATGAAAGCTGACATATATTGTCTGTATGGACAGTGTCCAAAATTACAGTTAATGAACAAATCCACAATTTGAAATCAGGCTTGCATAATTTGCTTTGTTTAGATTAAGAAATGATTTTGAACTCTATGCACAATTCAGCATGTTGTGAGAAATACTTTCTATACTTCATGGGACAACATCCAAGCTGTGATAAATGAAAGAAAGAATGAAGCCTTTTGCATAGCATATATAGAAGATAAACATTTCTTTCTTTCTGTGTTCCTGTAAAAACAAAAGGCAAATAAAGCTCACTGGACCAGTTAAAAAAATACTAGTTCTAAAGCAGATATACTTTTATGAGTACAGGTTGATTAGAAGGTATTAAAAATCAAATTTTAAGTATGCTTTTATTATTTACAAAGCCAAATTATTTAATTTAATCTTGCAGTTTAAAACATTAATTTGCCATATAAAGTGAATGGCTTGAAAACAGTTGTAATGAAAAAAACAAACAATGAAGACTACAATTCAAGGTTGTGAAAAAGTATTTTCTTGATTCCAATCACTGGCATAGGGATAATATCTGGAATTTAATAGCTGGACTGATATTAAAAATAAATAAATTTTAAAAAGAGGATTAAAAAAAAACAAACAACAACCAGGAGTAAACATTTAGTTCTCTTACAATAAATACCAGATACAACATCCCACAGATCTCAGTGAAAAACAGGTGAACCCTCCCTGCTTTTCCAGCACTGTTCTTATAAGCTGTTATGTAGTAGCTCACAGATGTATAATCTGGAATAAGATATATTTGGGTTTTATATTAGGTTTTGAAATTTGGGTAGTGTATGACCATTTTTATATATGCATCTGTGTGTATTGATAGATCGTTTGGTGTTCCTTAAAAACCTGTCATCAAAAAGAAAATATCAATATTTAATCTCATCCTATTTGAGAGTGATGTCTTATATTCCTGTAACTCCATTTCAACAGATTTTGAAAATTAATCTATTGTACAACAGCATATGAACATTTCCTGCTATCTTCTTTCATTAATGACAGATAATTACTGCAGGAAGAAAAACACAATAATCATGCTAATCAGCAAGACAGATTTTCATATATTAGACTAAAAACTGCTATTGTTCATGATGCCAGCATGTAATAAAAATTCCTGGGCCAATAATATCTCCTAGCACAATAATATCTCTTCCATGGGTATTTTTCGGGTTGTTCTTAAAAGAATAAAAGAACAGCTGTATGGGTACAGAGCAGCTCCTCTAGCCGCTGCACATGATTCACAAAAAGTACAAAAAGAAGGTAATGGTATAATAATATTTCTTTGGTAAAGCCTCCAAACCCTTATCAATTGGTAGTACACAGTATTCTTTTGAGCCAAGGTCATATCTTCTTTAATATCTCTTGATGGACTTCTCCTTTCTGTGACTCTTCTTTTTCATTCTAAGAAGACTTTCTTAGAATTCCTGAAGTGTCTTAATGATGAACGGAAGAATAGATTTATTGAAACAAGTTTGGGAAAATAAGAGTCAGAAATAGAAGAAGAAGGCAAGTAACTACGGGATCCCTGTGTGGAGCAAAATTAGTAAAGGGGTTATGACTGATCTCTGGCATTAAAGCCAGCTGGCAGAACACAGTCCATAGTTTATTACTACGTAGTATTAAACTCTCTTACCATTCAAAACAGACTGCATGAAATTACTCATGAGGAATTCTGGCCTATGAAGATCCACAATTCAAACGTTAAGTATTGCTTGGGAGAGTATTTTGGAGTATTTTTGCTTAAGCTAAGTTCATGCTAAGGGTGATACCAGAAATTTAAAAATTATAATTACAAGCAGTTTAACAGCTGATGAAGCTTCACTGCCCAGAAGTCTTCCTTTGCAATATCTAACGAACTATGAAAGGTCTTTCTACTGGTGTTTTATGTTCTGCAGGATTATGTTAGACTGGAATTAAATGATTTTTGGCATGTCAGTTGGCATTCTGAAAGCTGGTAACCTTGAGGGGGGGAGTCTCAAATTACAGTAGGAAATTTCTTTATCTTAAGAAAAGCTTTGCTGTTTCTATTAGAAGTCACTTGTGCATACCAAAGAGATGATAGAACTGAGCCCTAAGGAAAAAATAATCATCCATTAAGATGCATAGAATGACACAGGAGAAAATTGTTCAGCCAGTCAAACATGGCTACATCTGTTTTCATCAGGATCTGGAGAGATGCCAGATGGCTTTTGTTACTTGTGGTACTGAAGGAGGTTTATCCATCTTTGTGAAAGATCCAGGCTGATATGTGCCTCTTGTGCAAAGGAGATAATTAATAATCCTGATTGCTTAGGCTAGCTATTCTTCTCCAATTTCTGTTCTCATGTAGAAGACAATTTAGATCCTGATTTCTGCTGAACACGAATGTTCCCAACTCAGCATTAATAGAATATTTAGGAAACACAATGCAATCAAGACATGTTCATTGTTCTGAAATAGTCCATGAGGCCTTCCAGCTGATGAGCTTAGTATAAATTTCCTGAATAATTATGTCTTATAGATTAAAAACTGAAACCTCACTTTCATGTCCTCAGACTGTGGCCCATTACAAAATTACATCTTACGGAAAAAAAAATAGCATTAATTAACTAGGTTTATGAACTTTTTTTCCTATGCAACAAAACTGTTCCTTTCTAACAGACAGTTAAAATGAGTGAGTTGCTATATTCAGGGTTGCAAAAACACTGCAGCTTATAATGTTGTTTCTTTATGCTACAGCACTACTAAATTTGATATCTGGTGATGGTATATAAATAGAAAGGGCAAAAAATCCTACCTCCAGTTTCTTAGGAAGTTCAGTGAATACTGTGATCATGACTGCTGTGCATGGGTGGATCCCAGTGCTGCTCCTTGCAAGATCAATCCTATTCCTGAAGTCAATGAAGCTCCAAAACAGTGCATGGATTTTCTGAGGTGAATCCTCTTGAATGGTTGGTAAATAATATTATGCATAACTTTGAATGTACAGGTGCAAATAACCTTGTACTGAAAATTACCTTTTAGTGGCTTGCTGATTTATTACAGTTCATCAAATCCTAATACATTTAAATTGATATAAGAATGAAAAATAAATGGAAGGCTTTTGTTGTATTCTTTTTCGTTAAGATACATCAATAAGCAGAAAAATAATGTAGAACATTTTGCATCAGTAACTCTCATTATTCATTGGCCACATATGGTTCTATACAACTTCTTTTTCCTTAAAAATATCTTAATTGATAAATGTCTAAACCCCTTTGGAATTAGAAAATCTTGTGGCTCATATAAGAATAAATGTATTCTGTGAGCCCTGGTATCTATCAGCTTTTGCAGACAATTTAATCAATGTCAATCATTTCATAAGTCTAACTTTTTGTGATTGGCATCTGTAGGACTCACGACGGACTGCAAGAAAGTTGCAAGTAGTGTTGTTATGCTTTCATTTGTGCTCACATTGCATTTAAAAGCATTGTAAATTGTGTTAAGGCTGACCTACTAAGGAGCCCATAAAGGATAAAGGATCCTAACTTGCCAACAGGTAAATTGTCTCTTTATAACTTCAAAGTTGTGCAAAAGTAGCAGAATTGGAGAATCTGCCCCAGGAAGAGTCTTTAGTTCCAGATGCCACCCTATTACCACATCTGTCAGAATAAGGTCCTGCTTACTCTTTTGCTTTATTTTACTATTGTCTTCACGAAGCCTGTTACTTGCCTGTCGTGGTTTAAGACCAGCTGGTAACTCAGAACTACACGGCCTCTCATTCACTCCTCCCTCCCTTCCTCCCCCTGCTCCCAGAGAGATGGGCAGGAGAATAAAAAGTATATTAACTCCCACAGGTTGAGATAAGAACAGTCCAGTAACTAAGGTATAACACAAGCCACTGCTGCTGCCACCAATAATAATAGTGGATAAGGGAAATAATGAGGGAAGAGAATACACCTTCTCACCACCTGCTGACTGATATCCAGATCGACTGAGCAGTGATCTAACCCTTCCGGGTAACTGCCACCAGTTTATATGGTGTGCATGACATGCTGTGGTATGGAGTACCCCTTTGGCTAGTTTGGGTCAGGTGTCCTGTCTCTGCTTCCCCCAGGCTTCCCCTCCTCCCTGGCAGAGCATGAGACTCAGAAAGTTCTTGGTCAGTTTAAACATTACTGAGCAGCAGCTAAAAACATTGGTATCATCAGTGCTGTTCCCAGGCTGAAAGTCAAAAATCCACAGCACTGCACAGCTACTAAGAAGGAGAAAAAATGGCTGCTACTTCTGAACTCAGAACATGGCCAAAGTCCTTCGCCTGCTAAAATGCAGGATGTTTCATGCTGTTCATAAACTCGTGTTGTAACAGCAATTATAGCTGAAGAGATGATAACACCTAAGGTGTTTGACCTTATCTAGACTTATTTTATTGACTAACACATGAATACTTTATGATCATTCTAATTAGTGATTACATAAGAAAGATTATACCTGACAGTCCAGTCCATTCATAACGCGCTATTTCTACATGTTTGTCATGCAATGGAAGAGCTCATTTATTGATTCTTGTCTCAGAGTCTTTTAAAATATTTTTCTGCCAGAGCTCAGTAATTCGTACTGTGTGGTGATACGGTTTCTGTGTTCAAGGGAATAATAAAAAATATTATCACTACTTTTGACTTACTGATTGACTTTGCAAAATTAAAGTTTCCTCTTTTGTAATTACAGGCTGTAAGAGAATGCATTATCTGCATCTGAAAGCCATTTACCTATTTTATAGTACGTACTATCTCTATTTTGTAAGGGCCAGTTCAGCAAAGTACGGAATACTTTGGCTCAGATCCTGCAGAGCACTCACATGCATGAGACATCACACTAAAATCAAAGAGATGTCTCAAATATACGGAGGTAAGGACATGTTTAGCTGGCCAGTCTACAAAAATTTACAGTATTTAAATATATTGGTAAATTATCACTGCTCTAGATGGGTTTAAGCCAAACTGGCCAGATACAGAATAATTTTTTTTTCCAAAATATTATTTTACTTTTGTAAAAATCAAGCCCTTGAGGACTGTATTCACTGCTTTAAAGCTTGACCTACTGCAGTGATAAAATCCATCCAGAAAGCTTAAATACTCTGGCAAACTTCCTCAAGATCTGTGCTATGCATGTCAAAGTGTTTGACCTAAACTTGTTTTTCATTACTTTACATAAGAACTGGGTCATGAAGTAGAGTGTACTCCCATAGTTTCAGAAAGGTTCAGGCAATTAGCACTTGATACCAACTGTTTGAACTAGTCCTTAACTCAGATAGGAACACCAGTTCCACTGGATTTATTCATTTGAGGAACAAACTACCAGTATAAGGACGTCAATCCAATATTTGCCTGTAGCCAAAGCAGTGTAACTGTTGCCAGTCCAAAGGAAACAATTTCGTGAAAAATTTCTCAAGTACCGTTTAGCGGTATTATATTTATTACATTTGAATCTCAAGAGACTAGCGGTAACATGTTAAGTTCTGTGCAAAATGATTTGCACAATTGATATTATATATATAGCTTTGGTTGCTATGCAAGCTTTTGAGGTTCACCTCTTTATCAGCATTATCTTTCAAAGTCTGGATCACTGCCAAGTTTATACTATTGAAGATGAGACATGAGTATATGCAAGATGAATGTCCTTGGCACATGTTAAATCCCAAATTTATCCAGTTTATATTTTAAAATAATGTGTAAAATTGTGCCTAGCACTCTTTGGTTCTTTCTTTGGAGAAAAAGATAGAATGCATGGTTTTAACAAGCAATGTCTGCCTCCGCTCATTCAAGCCCATGGTGTTTTATGTAGTTTCATGTACAGTCCTTTTCACAGGCCTAAATACTGGCAACCATTCCCTATACATTTATGTGTGTTCATACGTTTTTATGTGTTTACATGTGTTTATATGTGCTTATATGTGCTTACATGAATATGGCATTCATATAAAACTTGTTTCTATCAAGCTGTTTGCATGTTCAGATATGCAAATCTGTGAACTATGCACTCAAGGGTCAGTGCATCCAAAGGTAGCACTGGCTGAAGTTAGCACACCAGTGTACAATCGGTACAATCATGTACTGGTTATGAATAACATAAAACTTTCACAACTTATAAGAACTATGGAAAATGTAAGTGTACTTGACTATTAGCACCTCTCTAACTTCCTTCTTCACAGAAATACAATAAAAAGGATGAAGGAGCTAAAGAGACTGATTTATTAGAGAAGTATAAAAGATATGCATGCATATCTTACTAATAATGATTAAAAGAATGTCACTGACACTTAAAAATACTGCCAGCAAACAATCATATAATGGCGGAGAGTGGGACTAGATGTATTATTATTTATTAGCTAACTGTGTTGCAGTTATGCCTAGTGGGGCCTCCTATGCTAGCTACTACACAAACACCCAGAGGGAAACAGTGCCTAAAGAGCTTGCAATGGGAACAAGGAGAAGGAAATACCTTGCACCACGGTCACGCAACATGGGAGTAACTGAGCTAGCAGTGGAAGTCCAGAGCCCTATTCAAGATTGCTGAAATTAGCAGTTTCGCTGCTAATTTCTCTAAAATATACTCCTGCTTCTAATCTGATGAGTTTAACAATGTGGCCTGTTTTTCAGTATGCTGTGATCAGTCCATTTGTAACTGTCAGGAATCCTGTAACACTCCTATACAGAAAATAAAACTAGCCATCCAATGAACAAAATTGCTATCCATGCTAATCAACTCCACAAGTGAACAGCAAACTACAGCAAATGGAGTTCCAGTTTTGTGTCATTATAGGTTTTCATGGTAAAGTATTTTAGATGTGAGAACAATATTATTTAAACCACCAGCCCTTTCCACAATGCGACTGAAGTCTGTTTTCTCTCCTCATATATGTACATATGATGAAATGTAAGCTCCTTTTGGTCATCTGATTGCTCTGAATCACACAAAACTAAGCTATTTCAAATCCTGTTGAAGCCAGCCCCATCTGCAATCTATGTTGACTCATTGCCATAGTGAAACCTGGCTTCTAATGTAGACAATAAACCTCTTTTCCAGTCCCTGTACTGATCAGGAGCCATCAGCTGCACAACAGAGGTCAAGTGGAGCACAGTCAAGACAGACACAAAGCCCACATAGACTCACTGTGCAAAGAGAGAGAGCAGCCTTCACCATTTGCTGCTTCAGGCACCTCTCACATCCAGTGTACAATGCCTCAGGTGTCCCAGAAGACCAGAACCAAAAATGAGCCATCAGACAACTAGATATTTGCCTGTGGGTTAATAGAAATGACACAGGAAGAATCATTATCTAAATCGATACTTTTCATGCATGTCATCTCTTTGCAGACCAATCCAATACAGGCAGGCTTAAAGTTTAAGCTTTTTATCCTTACAATTAAGCTTTATTGTCCCACTAGATTTATGTCATAACCTCTCTGAAAGAAGTAATGAATGGCTTGCCGGATGCTAATCTGCAAATAATGGTTTTATAGTGCAGAAAATTCAGAAGTAATTTCTGCTGTTCAGAGTGGAAAGAATACCTTAATTTCTCTTCAAGACAGATGTTTAGAAAGCCTTAAACACCAGTACCATCTGGAAGACATGTCACCCTACCCAGATGGAAAATTGCTACTTAATACTGGCTAGGGGCAGAGTTATGTAAAAATGCCATAAAGTTTCAAACTGAACAATGTTGCAAAATCCACTTAAACTACCATTAACTGCTTCAACATTTCCAGGAGTTCAGAGAAAAAAAATCTGAATGAAAATTAGCAGAGCTTGCTATAAGAACAAAACATGACTCCATACTCAAAAAGTTATCAAATTCACGAGGAACATTTTCTTTCAACTAAGAAATTATTAAATATGCTAAGTAAAAATATAGCTGAAGAAAGCTTCAGCCTTTATGTTTTCTTCTGGTGGGTGGTCTGATTGCTGTCTCTCATTTTTCTAAGCAGAATAGGAACAATATTGCAAAGGAATGATATGTAGATAACAAAATCTAACATTTCTGGGAAGGTAAGATTTTTAGATTAGCTCAGATTTAGATTTAAGACTTTACCAAGAGAGTTGTGTGTGTTACTTAAAAGGAGCTTTTTGGAAAAGAAAACATGTAGGTTTCTTTACCCACTGCTTTTTCTATGCTCAATTAAATCTCTATCCTATCGTATAGGGAAATTTGAAAGAAACAGAAACCATTTTAAAAAGTTTAGAATAAATATTTTGCTATTGACATATTAACACAGCCAACACCTACAGTGGATGCTGAAGAATTTTTCTAACTGTTCCCAAAAGTAACACCCAGAGAAAGGTTTCTAGGAATGACAGTGCAGACTTGCTGTGATTTAGTTTTGTGGAATACAAGAGGACCCCTCTCATAGAGGCAGCGAATGAAGTGAAGATCTTGTAATGCTGAGAACTGGAGTCCCCAGGTGCTCCTTGGCTTTGAGTCACATTTCTGTTTACATCAGCTTCTAATTTCCAGGGACTGAGCTTTGTGTAAATGTGTCAGCTGTGCAGTGAGCCTCCAGTGCATGGCTAAGGACAGTATCTCCTTCTTTCCCTTTCTCCATGCCCTGCAGTGCACTGGTCAGCAGAGCCAACCCTTGCTGCCCACTCTGCTCTTCCTGAACCTCTACAGAGAGTCTCTTTAGACCCCTACCGCCAGTGTCATTGCAGCCATCTGGCTTCTTCCTGCACTGTCTGATGCTCTGTCTGCCACCCTCCACCCGAGCAGCTAGATCTTCCCCCAGATACATCTAGAGCAGCCTGGTTTGTAAACCTTGGGACTTTTTTTCCCTTTTCCAGTACAAAAGAGTACCCCTAAATAGTTCTTCCCTTAGTCTGAAAATGAAACTGTGATGAAAAAGACACCATTAAACGCTCACCTATACCTTGCCAAGTCTATCACTTCTCGAGCAAGAAATACTGACAACCCAGACTGTCCAGCTGGCTAGTTTTGAGCTACTGACAGAAATTTTGCTCTCATTGTCTGTTTTCACCTGCAAGGTGACCAACTTATTCCACAAGCCCCATTGAAATGCTACGTATAGGAGGAGAATTCACATTGGCTTTTCTTTGAGGGAATTCTGAGGGGGTATATTAAATTAAAACAAATGGATTTAAAGGCTTCTTCTGCTAAATAGAAGATACATCATTAAATAAGAGCTGTTAGATTCAGAATATATCAGAAAATTTAAGTGGGTCCTATGATGAAAACTGACTAGGGCATAATTGCTAATTGTCCCTGTTAACTTCTGTAGATTTGCTGAGTTTAAAACCATAACAATTGTAGTAACAGTTACACAGAATATCCTGACTACCCACAAAGAAAGCTCAGAACATGTCTGATCCTATGTCTGAAAAGCTGTGTCACATTCTCATTTTATTTTACTTGCTCTCATACAGATTTTGCCAGGTAAATTTCTTTTTGCAACAGCTATATTCTCATAGTGTCATAGGGTAGCTACAGTCTTTATGTGGTTGCTTCTTACTCTGCACAGTGAAACATGAAAGACCTGACAAATAGAATCATAGAATAGTTAGGGTTGGAAAGGACCTTAAGATCACCTAGTTCCAACATCCCTGCCATGGGCAGGGACACCTCACACTAAACCATGCCACCCAAGGCTCTGTCCAACCTGGCACTGAGCACCCCCGCAATGGAGCATTCACAGCTTCCCTGGGCAACCCATTCCAACTCCTCACCACCCTTACAGTAAAGAATTTCTTCCTTATATCCAATCTAAAGTTACCCTGTTTAAGTTTGAACCTGTTACCCCTTGTCCTATTGCTACAGTTCCTAACAAAGAGTCCCTCTCCAGCACCCTTATAGGCCTCTTTCATATACTGAAAGGCTGCTATGGGTTCTCCATGCAGCCTTCTCTACTCTAGGATGAACAGACACAACTTTCTCATCCTATCTTCATACAGGAGGTACTCCAGTGCCCTGATCATCCTCGTGGTCCTCCTTTGGACTTGTTCCAACACTTCCATGTCCTTTTTATGTTGAGGACACCAGAACTGTACAGAATACTCCAAGTGAGGTCTCAGGAGAGCAGAGTAGAGGGGCAGGATCACCTCCCTCAACCTGCTGATCATGCTCCTTTTGATGCAGCCCAGGATACAGGTGGTGTTCTGGGCTGTGAGAGCACACTGCAGGCTCATTTTTGTTTTTCCATTGACCAACACCCCCAAGTCCTTCTCCGCAGGGCTGCTTTGAATCTCTTCTCTACCCAACTTGTAGCTGTGCCTGGGATTGCTCCAACCCAGGTGTAGGACCTTGCACTTGTAGTGGTTAAACTTCATCAGGTTGACATCTGCCACCTCACAAGCGTGTCAAGGTCCCTCTGGATGACATTCCTTCCCTCCGGCGTATCAATAGAACCACATACCTTGGTGTCATCGGCAAACTTGCTGAGGGCGCACTCAATCCCACTCTCCATGTCACCAACAAAGATGTTGAACAAGACCGGTCCCAACACCGACTGCTGAGGGCCACCACTCATTACTGGTCTCCAGCTGGACATTGAGCCATTGACCGCACAGTTTGCTTTACTGTTTTTAATAAAAGTTGCATCAGCATTTCAGCATTTACCTATAGGTACTTCCATTGCTCACATCAATGACTGAATTATAATTTTGCCTGCTGTTTCTGTAATGCGTATGAATCTGCTTAACAACTTGCTCTTGTTAGAATTGCTGCCTCTAAGTCAATGAGTCACAGTAGCTGAAACTACATTGAAACTTCTGTCTCCTTGCAATCACTTCCTTCTGGCAAGAATATCTTAATTTTCCCAGCTCCACTAGAGATCATGACATAAGACATTATGTCCACATGGCTTGAATTTGCTAGCATGTGGTTAGACCGTAGTCAGCATTTGGCTTCAGATTTGGACTGATATTTAGATAATACATGGGCTTTTAAACTGTGTTACTAAGCTCTGGACCTTCCACTTGATATCTTTTTTTTTTCCCAAATTTAATATTCACCTCACTTTTCTTTCCATTCCCAGATGACCATTTTCTGTTAAGATCATTGTGTAATGGTTCTCAGGTAATTCCTGGAAATTCAAGCAGACAGTCAACAAAAACCTAAGCACTTCTCTGAGCAGCTTAAAGACCAACAGGAGACAGAATTAGAAAAGGCTTAGAAACAAAATCTTTTAAAACCAGGCACAAGGTACCTTCAGAAAGCAGCCTTGCTGAGGGGAAAATTGAAAAGTTAGGAACTTCAGTATAAGTTGGAGGTAATTGCATTATGCCAGATGTAAAATTTACCACTACAATAACAGAAATATGCATAAGCAGAAGCCACTTATAAAATAGGTGATCTGACTTGTGAAAAGTTTGCCTTAGATTCAGAACTAAAGATTAAATGCAGATATCTGTTCACAAAAGACAGTGTATCCTCCAATTTCTGCATTGATATTACTTCTTTGTGGGTTAACCTTTACCACAATGTGAACCTATACCCTGTTTTCCTAGAAAACTGAAATGAGAAGGCTCTTAGGAAAATTATGTGCCATGGATGGACAGCTTTTGCTTGAACAACAGCTGAATGTTTTCCTATGGGGCTCTTCCTGACATGTTTTCCACTAAATATGTCCATGAGTTCGGAGAGTCAGAGTAATTCACACTACAGCTTGGTGTTCAAGTTACTGACCTTAGGGATAGAAACCCAAAGCTTCAATTCACAGAGAAATGCAGACAAAGTTTTGTCTTTCAAGATGAGACTTGGAATCTTAAGTCTTTGGGGATATGACATTTGACTTAGCTGGCTGAGCCCTCTGCAGTGAGCTGCTGAGTACAGCCCTCTGCTCTTGTACTAATAGCAGCATCAGTGTCAATTGTTCCTTCAGAGCAGAGCAAAGATGGCCAATCCATTTCTCTGCAATTATCTCTATCTTCTGTTACATTTCATACAAAAGATTTTCTCAAATTGTTTTGCGCTTATCACTCCCACTATAAGCTTTCTGTAACATTCCAGTCTTACTTTTCAGACTTGTAAATGGTGTTTTAGTGTCACGACAAAGTTGCAACTTTCCTTTCTTTGATGTGGTTTATAATTTATTGAATATGAATTTCTACTTTCAAAATGCTTTTGGCAATGAATTCTTATATTCTAGGGAACAAGTAATAATTACAAGAGAAGGAGAGAACTGATTGTACTTGGTTTTAAAAGTTTCTTCTAGTTCCTGTTTTCACAAAGACAAACAGTGAGGAAAACCCTGCAGAGTGGTGTTTAATGGGGGAGAGGGGTAGAATCGGAGCTCATCTGGCTTGAGGGAAGAGGTTAATTTTCCTGAAAAGATGAAATCCATTGCTCATGTAGCATTTATATTCCATAAGGCAGGTTTTGTCCTGGAATCAAATTAAAACAAAACTTTCATGCACAGTGTATATGCTAACCTCTGAATTTCATTTGCTCTGTGTCAGAACTAGAAATCATTTTCCCAAACATTCTTTAAAAGGTCACAAAAAATTTGGTTATCTGAATTCACTTTTGAATCCGTGCTGAAATACAAAATCTTTCACATGGTCCTTACAGGAGCTTCTGAAATGCACTGGAATTTTTTGAGATACGAGCATTTTATGATACCGCAACTTCAGTTGTTCCAGCTATTAAATGAGGGTAATGCTTTACTGAGGTGGCAGGGACACTACCAGGTTCAGTTGCTTTCTTGAAATGGCTTTGAGCTTTCAGTCATAAAGTACATGGAAAGTGTATATAGTACATTTTGAAAGAGCATGAAAGGGCTTAGGATCTGGTTATTTCTACTGGAGATGTTACATATGCAAATAACTTCCTTAAATCACATAAGGAAAGTGACTTGGGATGGAAAGCACCTGAATTTTGAAATTAGAACACTCCCCAAATGAAAAATAATGTTAAGTTTAGGAGCTGGGTGAATGGAAAAATACGCAAAGTGTCATGCTAACGTAAAAAGACTTAGAAAACATTCTGTTGGATATATTGCTGACAAAATAGTTTAGAAATCTTAGTTTCTGATCATTTTTCCTGCATCTTATGCCAGCAATGAATATTATTCACTTCCTTGGAAGAATGGTGTTGGTAGCAAACTCCTTTAACAGCAAACTTGACTGAAATCCTCATATTTATGAATCAGACCATGCAGATAGCTTTCTTATCCTGAGGCTGTTGGAAAAGTGGAAGTATATTTGGATGAGCAGGTTTAAAAGTTAGCATGAGAAATATCACATCTGGTTTTATCTCATTTTTCTAAAAGAGAGAATATATGATAGAAGTATTTTCTTTGTACTTCACTGAAGGAAGGATTTAGACCTGAAACAAAGACACTTTTTCACTGTAGCTCTTCTGGAGCATTTGAATTAGCAAAATGTCAGAAAGTATTCAGAGGAAAAGTAAATAATTTTAAATAGGCCTAATTAAAAATAGGCCTTAATTAAAAGAATTAAGTTTGGGCTGAAGATTTGACTTGTTTATTGCTCTTCAAATTAGTTTAGATTTCAGTTCAGTTGTTTACTGCTCTTCAAATTTTCTCATTCTAGAAAATAAGAATAGCCATCCGAATTAATAATGTAGAAAAGTAGCAGAAAATTAGAAATAAATAATATTTGAATTTTCTGTCTATATATATATATATATATACACATGTAAAGGTTGGAAATCCAGAAACTTGTTATAGGTCACCCCAGAGAAGAAAGCACTCTAAACACAGATTTTGTTGAATACCAATTACAACACTTTCAAATATAGCTAATGCAAGAGGTTAATCCCTGTGTTCCACTCTCAGAGAATCCAGATAATATTCCTTTTGTAACCAAAGGGATTTCTGGGGTTTAAGATAGAGGAATGAGCAGGTTCAAAAACGTACATAAGCCCTGACAGGACAGAAAAACTTTTGCAGCATTGTACTATATCCTCTACTCTTAAATTAACATCACTTTAGAGTTTAAAGACAAAAAAGGCCAGAAAAAAACAAACAATGAGCACGTTAGTGTTAATACCTGTCCTTGAAAATATCTCCATGATCTGCAGAAGTTTGTCTTTTTTAATTTTAAAGGATATGGAAATAAAATTGGGCTGGATTTCTCATAAATAATAGAATATTTGAAATGAGAAAAAAATTAGGCCACTTTCTTTATAATATGGCATGTTGAATTTGAAAATTGAAATATTTCTTTCTACAAAATGTAGTAGAAACGTGCAGGAAGAGACCAAGAGTGAGGAAAGACTTTCATTTGAGTTAAACTGATTCCAACTGTTCAGGAAATTGGTTGGGCTCTGAGAAAGCCCCATTTGTGTTAATACTTAGAAACTTAATTCATATAATACATCTTGCACTTCCATAGTGACTTCATTCCTTTTTCAAAAGAGGCATCCAGAGCCATCACTGAAAGTGAGATCACAATAGACACTCAAGAACTGTAACAAAAAAGGCCAGTGTTCTCTAAAGAAGTTACACCAAAAGCAAGGAGGGCACACAACCTGAGAAAAAATAGTTAAGAGGAGGTGATTCCCACCAGTGACCCATCTCAGTCTAGCTCCTACTTGGGTGTTTTTCTCACTGGACTGACTGCTGTTCAATAAAATCAATGCGTGAAATTCCTCTGTACACAAAAAAGTTTTCCCAAAGAGCTCTGCAAAACTGGAGTCACTGCTACTGGCAAACAATGGTGAAGAGGGGTTTTGTTAGACCTTCTGCGCCTGGTCAATGTTATTGATTAATAAATTAAACTGGAGAGATCCTACTGTGCTGAGCAAAAAATAAATGTAATATGCAAAATTTTGTAATAGCATGATTTCAGGACAGAAAGGAATAATCACCCACAGCTCTAAAGCTCTGAACAGCAAGTTGTAAAGCTGATTTGCTGCTGTTTCTTAGGAAGCATAATTGGACAGCTGCAAATACCCAAGGAAATTAAATGCAGTATTAAGCCTCATATCCAGTTTTTCTTTTATGAATGAGCAGTTCCCTGTTCTATTAAGTATTGAAAATATTTTTCTGCTATATAATATTTTCTTGTCAGCCTCATCATTCAGTGTTGATTAGTATGAGTCAATCACAATGCACCCTTAAACCTGAAATTTTTTTTTCAAGATTTCTACTTAATAGCAGTGGCACTCATGTCTTCCCTGAACCATATACTTTTCTGACATTCTCCATCCATAGCATTTAAAATCTTTGCTGGAATTGCAGTATTTTTATGAGAAATTTGAGTTTTATGTTTAACAATTATGATTTAAAAGCAACTTGCATGCACACACTTTGGTTTTGATTATCTCACAAGGACATCTATCATCTGTAAGATGACATCTATCATCTGCAAGAGGAAAGTATTTTCCTCCTCTTCTGGAAGAGAATTCTGAAATATATTTACACATTCCATTTCAGCCTCCTTACTTGTCGCTATTGAAGGAGAAACAGTTCTAAAACTAAAAATTCAGAACTAGTTCTTATTCAGTTTGTGTGAAATGTTAGAGCTGGAACTGAAGTCTGAAATTCCTTCCTGAACTGCTGATATTTATTCACCAGTCCAGTTTCAGTCTCCTCTTTAACTGGCTTGTGTAAAAGCATAATATTTAAGACAAATTTTTTAAAGTACCACTAAATGCTCCTGTTATTAATTCAGGACAAAAATTGAGATAATGGGAAGATTGTTGAGGGATATTTTTTCTTCATTTAAGACATTCTTCAATTTCTAGTCCAAGCAATTTATAAGGAATTCTTCTATAACTGTTTCCTAAGGAAATAAGTCTTATTGAATAAGCCTCTGTGTATGTGTGTGCATATGCTGGTACACCCTTACTAGCTTTTGGACCCTCTGTCCAATCTTAATTATACTAAATGGAAGAACTGAAGGCCTTGTTTCTATCTCAAAATCAGATTCTTGGATGAGGCAGATAAACTGTACTGGAGAAAGGTTAGAGAGTGAGACCCTCACATTTCAGAGAGAATCTGACCCAGGACACCACTCCAGATATAAATCAGTTGGAAACTGAGCTTAGTTGTTTCTTCTGCTCAAAGCATAGAATCCTAGAATCATAAAATCATAGAATCATAGAATCATAGAATAGTTAGGGCTGGAAAGGACCTTAAGATCATCTAGTTCCAACACCCCTGCCATGGGCAGGGACACCTCACACTAAACCATGCCACCCAAGGCTCTGTTCAACCTGGCCTTGAACACCACCACAGATGGAGCATTCACAGCTTCCTTGGGCAACCCATTCCAGTGCCTCACCCCCATTACAGTAAAAAACTTATTCCTTATAGCTAATCTAAACTTACCCTCTTTAAGTTTGAACCTGTTACCCCTTGTCCTATCACTACAGTCCCTAAAGATTTGTCCCTCCCCATCATTCCTAAAGCCCCCTTCAGATACTGGAAGGCTGCTATGAGGTATCCACGCAGCCTTGTCTACTCCAGGATGAACAGACGCAACTTTCTCAGCCTGTCTTCGTGCAGGAGGTGCTCCAGTCCCCTGATCATCCTCATGGTCCTCCTTTGGACTTGTTCCAACACTTCCATGTCCTTTTTATGTTGAGGACACGATACTCCAAGTGAGGTCCCTGGAGAGCAGAGTAGAAGGGCAGAATCACCTCTTTGGACGTGCTGATCATGCTCCTTTTGATGCAGCCCAGGATATGTTTGGCTTTCTGGGCTGTGAGTGCACACTGCAGGCTCATGTTCATTTTCTCATTGACCAACACCCCCAAGTCCTTCTCCGCAGGGCTGCTCTCAGTCTCTTCTCTGCCCAACCTGTAGCTGTGCCTGGGTTTACTCCAACCCAGGTGTAGGACCTTGCACTTGTCATGGTTAAACTGCATCAGGTTGGCAACAGCCCACCTCACACGAGTGTCAAGGTCACAAGAGTGTCAAGGTCTGTCTGGATGCCATTCCTTCCCTTCAGCATATCAACCTAACCAGGCAGCTTGGTGTCTTTGGCAAACTTGCTGAGGGCGCATTCAATCACAGTGTCCATTTCACTGACAAAGATGCTAAACATGACTGGTCCCAACACCGATCCCTGAGGGGCACCACTTGTTACTGATCTCCAGATGGACATTGAGCCATTGACCAGAACTCTTTCCGTGTGGCCCTCCAGACAGTTCTTTATCCACTGAGTGGTGCACCTATCAAATTGATGACTCTGCAACTTAGAGACAAGGATGTCATGTGAAACTGTCAAACGCACAAGTCCGGGTGGATGACATCAACTGCTTTAGCCCTTTCCATCAGTTCCGTATCCCCATCCTGGAAGGCCACCAAATTGGTCAAGCAGGATTTCCCCTTAATGAAGCCATGCTGGCTCTCACCAACCACCTTGTTGTTTGTTTTACATGTGCCTCAGCATGCCTTCCAGGAGAATCCGCTTCAAGATTTTACCAGGCACAGAGGTGAGGCTGTCTGGTCTGTAGTTTCCCAGCTCATTCATTTTCCCCTTCTTGAAAATGGGGAATATTGAAATTACCCTTTTTCCAGTCTTTGGGAACTTCACCTGAGTGCTATGATTTTTCAAATATGATATCTGCAGTATTTCATTGTATGTTACTTATTTTGAGAAAGAGAACCTTTGACTTTTGTCTTCATTAGTAATGATGGTATTCACTTCTGTCAAGCAGTCCACAAAACACTCCATGCCTTTGGCTTCATTCATGAAAAGATCAGGGGGGCTCATGCGTACATTTTCTACATGATCAAAGTTCCAGCATTCTTTTTTTTTTCATTTTTGTCTCATTGTCAAAATTGCACTTTCTCCACATAAGTGAGATCCAAAATGGGAAAAAAAAAGAACACTATATCTTATGAAACAAAGCCTGTGGAAAGGCATTGAACATGAGGCAGTGCTGTTGGTTTTAAACTATAAAGGAAAAGCAGCTAAAACCACGTGGTTCATACAATCCAGGACTGACCAGTCTTTTATAATTATGTATAATTATTATAACTGGAATGTTGGGTCCTATATGACTAAGTCATCTCTTTCTATCTTTTCATGCAAAGATAGGATTATTTTTCCTGTAAGCTTCACAGTGTTTTCTAGATTTCACATTAGTCTTTCGCTTTTTAACGTGTGTTCCTTTTTCTCTCATCACCAGCTGTCTACAAACTTGGTTCAAATTCTTTATAAGCATTTTCCATTGCTGTTTTGTAGATAAGGGGACAAAACCCAGCATATAGCCTAAACTCATTGACATCTCTTCTCATACTATAACCAGTGATTGCAACTAATGCTGTCAGAACAGTTTCTCAAGATAGGATAGATAGTTTGAGGTTTATAGCATGCAAATTTCAAGATCTGATTTCAACTCACTGCTCCACAACAAATGTATTATGTGATATTGAGACTGTATCTGTAGCAGGATTTAGGCTGACAAGGTAAGGTTTACATAACATTTAGAATTCTAACCAGTAATTAGACCAATCTGTATAACCCAATAGTTCTGTTTGCTCCAGTAAACTTTCCACAGTGCTTGAAATGCTGTATTGGAAAATTTTGCACAGAATAGAAACTTTATGAACAGAAAATCTATCAAAGAGAAAAAAAGAACTAAAACTTTATTCTCTAAGGTACTAGGTAGAATAAAGTTTTTAAATCGATGTCCTTTAGGGGTGAGCTCTTTCAAAAAAGATTTAGTATATCTGACATTTTGACACTTTCAGAACAGTAAGCATTCTGATAACTTAACAAACATCTTTATCTCTTTTGCAGCAAGATGCACATCCAGTGTCAAGTAATTTTCCAACAAAGATTTCCAATATAAGCAATTTAATTACACTATTTATCTTGAACTAGTCATACTTTTGAATAATTTTCTGTATAGCTGGCAAATGATTATACACCAAGTCTGAGAAACAGGGACTGGAAACTACAGGAGATAAAATCAATAGTAAAAAACAAATATCAAAACTTCAACAAATTAACAAAACTAAACCCTGTCACATAATTCCCTTTGCAACCAGTTTAGAGATTGTTGCTTGTGGTTCCTTTGAATGTTTTGTCATTTGTTTGGTCTATGTTGGAGAATGCACTGTATACTTTTCTGAGGAAAAATCAAAAAAAATATTTAAAGGGTACCTTTTAATCATAGTTCACACTAATTCCAAGTTTAAACCTCTTTTTTTATATTTTTTTACCTTACCTGAAGAAGATGCATATCCAACAGGCTTTGTAACATATTTATGAATGGTCAAATGTTTCAGGCCTGCTTCAGTGTCAAAAATTAATTTCTGGTGATTCTCACCCATAAATAATTGCAGCCTCAATATTTCGAAATCCCTGGCATTTCTTCCTTCTCATGGAGGCTCTATATGAATTGAGCTGAACTAGTAAAGTTGCTCATAAGATACAGTGATTAGTACATGAAAAACCACTTCCATCTTAAATGAATGACTTGGAAATCAGGGCTAAGTTGTGTACTAATAAGGTGACACTTTATTTACTAGCAGAAATAGAGTACATTGAAAATTTGATGTTTATTAGCTTACAGCAGAGTTAGACAGGTGGAAAAAAAAGGTCTTTTGGAGAATATCTGCCATGGGAACTGCGTACAAAGATTGTCCAGACCATTTTTTCTGGATATCCCCCAAGCTTTGTAAGAAGAGGGGGGAAAAAAGGACATAAAAAAACCCGCCAAAACTTTAAGCAGCTTCAAAAGAATGTTAGCTATCATACTGAGCAAAAGCTCTTCCAGCCACATAATATGGAGGGTGCATCAGTGTTGGTACTTAGATTAGAGAAAAAAATCTAAAACAAGTTTTGCTATTATCTAGACTCTCTAGGGCATCAGACAGGAGAACAACTATTTCTTTAAGGTTGCTAAATGTATTTTTAAACACAAAGGCTTGATAATTTTCTGTACTATACCATCGTGTAGGCCAAGAATCTTCTGACTGAAGAATTCTGGTTCAAATAGCATGAATAATAGCTTTGTCCTCCAGCATTTTTTAATTTGTTCAGGACTACTTAGGACTACTCATTAGGGACTGTAGTGATAGGACAAGAGGTAACAGGTTGAAACTTAAACAGGGAAGTTCAGATTGGATATGAGGAAGAAATTCTTTACTGTAAGGGTGGTGAGGCACTACAATGGGTTGCCCAGGGAAGTTAAGGATGCTCCATTCCTGGAGGTGTTCAACGCCAGGTTGAACAGACCCTTGGGTGACATGGTTTAGTGTGAGATGTCCCTTCCCATGGCAGGGGCATTGGAACTAGGTGGTTTTAAGGTCCTTTCCAACCCTAACTATTCTATTCTGTGATTTTACTTCTCTTAAATAAAAAAGCGTATTTATATAGTGTTCCTTTAGAAATTTTTGTTTAGAGAGCTTTCTCTTTAACAGAGGTTCTTGGATGATTTATGAGGGCAAAAATAAAAGTTAAAAGTGGCTTAACAAAATTATTTATTTATCTCATAAGACTACACATCAATGCACTGTTGTGATATTGCTATGGGAATCTCATATTCAGTGGAGACAAAAGTATATTGGGATGAAATATTAGTTAAACATTATGAGAGCAGATACAAAAAGCCAGATTGACCATTAATGTCAGAATGAAGTAATGATCTTCACTGGATTTTCTTGCAATTTGCTAGTGTAAGATGAGAAAACTAAACCAAGTCAAAATTATTTAAGGCTTTAGAAATTTGAGTTTGTGTAATATAAATATGTAGAGTTTGGAAGTTTCAACCCCTTTTATTTTCAAACTTTCACAATAAAAGAAGCTAAAAAATTCTACTGAAAACAGAGTTGCTATGTTTTCTAGTTTTAACTGGTCAAGTCTCACGTGCTCATTCTTTCTTCACTCAGGAATGGTATCTGGTATGCAGAGGGGATTACTCCCACATTCAGCAGCTGAATCTGTTTTACGCTATACAGATTGTCTCCGAAAGACATACTTATCCACTGCATAGCTAGAGTATACAGCATATACCTTGTATGCCGAGGTCGCTATTAAAAGTAGATCTTGAAATAATATTCTGCTCTATATTCTCTTTGCTAAAGAGACAGCTGAAAAACAATCTTTGCAAATAACAGTTTGTGACCTGAGTGCTAGGGAATTAATATTCATCTCTTTTTACTGTGCTCCAATGTTCCTTGTGCTGTTCCAAAACATAGCACTGCTTTCACTCACATAAAACTTGCTACACTGACAGTCAGTCCTGCACACTCCAGGCTGCTGCGTAAAGATCTTTAATCACTTTAGATAGCTGCAATAATTTATTTTATTGTAGCCCAAAATGTTTGAACAACAGAGCTTTTAATCAGGTTAGCCTATATATATATACACACATATATATGTAAAAATCATTTCTGTGCAGAACCACAGTTATATTGAGGTATTAATCTAGTTTAGCTGAGGCTTGCTTTTGTCTCTCATTTATTGTGCATAAGAAAAAAGAACCCAAACCCACAACAAAACCCCTCAGTACTTAACAAGCACTAGATCTCTAGTCTTGTGGGTGCCAGCATAAATCAAATGTAAATAATAGCAGTTTTGCCTCCAGTCTGCACAGGTTGAGACTGAGAAGAAAAGGCTTCTACTGGATGCATAGTTTTTATAACTGAAACTTCTAAGACTCACTGGCAGTTGCCGGACCACTCATCTCATGCAGAGTCAGCAGTTCTAGAAAAAATACTTCTACTCAGTACTTAACAGATGGTGCTGTTTAAGCTAGGCTGACTCAGCACTGGTGCTACAAATATTTCAGAAGTGGTTGGAAGATTTTGTTAGTTTTGACTTTCTCAGCTTAGAATGAATTTTGACAAAAGTCATGGAAGAGAATGATTTCTGTTTCCTGAATTGTTTCCTGAATGCCACATTTATGTGGCATCCTTGAAAGAGATTTGTTTTTCTCATTGTCAATGATTGCCAATTCCTTTCTCACACAATGTTTGCATCATTGCCCAACAATATTCTACAAATAAGAATGACCATGTCCAGTGAAAGATTCAATTTATATTTAGCACATAATCAATCCTGACAGTAATTCAGGACAACCATGGGTAGCAGAGCCACAAAACTGGGACTGGCACATTATCATGCTCTATAACCATGAAAGACATAGTCTCCACCTGAGTGGTGGGGACTTAGAAAAAAGTTAAAGGGTTATACTTTCAAAAGAGCACAATAAGCATCATATGCCACTGGACATTAGCTTTAATTCCAGTACTGCCTTCTTCCTGGATGCTAACTAACTCGCAGGCAAGACAAATAATCTCTGTTTCATTCTCTACTCTGTGTGTTTTTAAAGAGAAAATTCTGTGGGTTTGAGATTGTATCTCAATGAGTTTTCAGTGGAGACCTAATCTGTGCCAGAATTTCTTATATGTTTCTGAAATATAAATTAATATTGATGAATGAGGAAATTGATAACTGACAAATATTAAACTATCTTTTATTATAATTTTTTGTTTTAACAGCCACCTTGGGAAAGTGGAAGATACACATTCATTATAGTGTTAGCTCACCATCAAGATCATTTTTCCTCATTTCTACTCTTGCAATGTGGAACATGTCGTACAGAAATCTCGTGTTACAGACCTCTTTTGTGCCTGCAAACTCCTTCACTTGCCGGCAGATAATACAAGTGTGCCTTCTGTCATATTAACACATTCGGTAAGTTTTCAGTTTATTAGAGTGCAACACAAATAATTCTGTCCTTGGGGACAATGTTAGGAAACTTGTTAATGAAACTAATTTCCCTGTGATCACCCTTGACTGTGTTTATCTGCTGTCTTTTGCTTGTAAATTCTGGGTTACATGATCCCAGCATCTTATCCTATATTTATAAGCCATAACAAGCAACTTATTCAAATTCCTATTCACCTAATTTCATTCAAACAGGCATTTATTTTATGATGAATCTTAAATAAATGAAAGGCTAATAAAATGGTATATTATCTTTCTGGGTCTAAGAATAATCTTACAATGTAGAGACAAAATACATCTAAAGCATATTACAGCAGACGAACAGTTCCAAACAAAAATTGAAAGCTGTGGTCACACAGTTAAGAATGCCCCAAAAGATGTAAGGGAATATATATATTTCAAACTACTAGTGATATGTCCAACTAGGTACTACTTGTCTCACTTCACTAGTCCCCATCTACTCTATCAAAAATTTAGTTTCATATTAAGGATGTCAAATGAGGAAGATAATGTTAGATTCGCCTATGTTTGCTGTCAGATAAAGTTATTTAACATTTATGGCTATAAAGTTAGTTATTTTTCAAGTCCTTGCAATACAATAGAATATTTTTGTTTAGTTTTCCATGCGACCACTAAAATTTCTTAAAATGTCCATTTTTAACAAAATTAATTTTGCATACACTAAATGTCAACTATGTGAACCTAAATGCTTGTTTGAAGCAAGTAGAGGTGGTCACTACTGGGGTGTGGATTACTCATTGATCTTTTCTTCTACTGTTTCAAAAACTTTCAAAGTTATAAAATGCAATTGATAGCATATAGCAATCTGTTCATCAGAATTTAGATAGACTGAAAGAAGCAGTGATGACATTTTCATTTTAGACACTCTTTTAAATACATTCCTAGGCATGATCAACAATAAAAGTCAAAACAGAATTTTAGTTTTCAATAATAATCTTTTAAAGACCTGTTAATTGCAAAAAAATATCTTTCTTCATGTAATGATAGAATTTTTAGCTGTTTTAGTTAGTTTAATCTATCCCATTATATATCACAGTATGCAATAACATTAAATTCTGTAGCTTCTGCAGCTGTTACATCCATGAAAAAATTGTACATGGAAAGTTGTTCATAGGATTCAGCTCTTGTTTAATTATCTAAGTGCAATTTCTAAAACAGGGGCAAACTCTGGAGCATGTGAATCTATCTTAAAGGCAATAAGTTTCTGTGATCATTCACAGGAACTCAGATGTGCATTCTCTTACAGGTGTTTTTTCTGAAAGAGCCTCCATACAATACTGTGTCCAGAAATTATCCAGCACTCTTTGAACCGTGAAGTCCTAAGTGTGTGGTTGCCATTGCTATTACTGAAACTTAAGACATTACTATCATCTATTACTAATATTCTACTTTTGTTTAATTTAGTTTAGATTGTAGTGACTAGAGTAGTCTCAGAAACTAGTAAAAGTATCTAGGAATATTTTATATTCCATGTTTAGATCTGTGAGTTACATTAGACATATACCAGAACATGTCCCTATTTTGTCAATAACATTACAAAGATCTGTTTCCAAGTTTCAACAATGAATTCACATGCTCTCAGACACTTCAGACATCATTTCCAGAAAAAAATCTTATGAATTGAAATAGTTTAAGTGGTTTAATTGCAGAGGTATGCAGCTCCTTTGTTTATTTTTAAGTTTCTTCATTTGACTGTATGTATTATCACCTTTTCAAATCTTAAGTAAAAAAGCAGTGCATCTAGACTACAAAAGCACAGAGTCTTTGCTCCTGTAAATCAACTCCTGACCTTTCTGCTTGAGACAGACTATATCTTCTTATCGCCTGTAACTGAACTCTCTTAAATGGTGTCAAGTTTTCAAGGGCATGACTCCAGGCTTTGGGTCACACTTCTCAACTCCTCACAGAACAGCCTTCTATTCATTATAACTCCAAATATATCATTAAAGAGATACAACAAATGGGAAGGGAACCCACTTTTTGTTAAGGCTAAGCGAAGACCAGCTGCTCCCTGAGGGACAGGGAGCCAGGAGCTGGTGGTGAAACACTGACAGGGCACTTTACCCTAGGATTTGAGCAGGGGGATGGAAATAAAGATTAGTTGCAGCATCAACCCATTGACAGGGCAAGAGACAACAAGCTTAACCTTGGCTATATGTTAGCTGGGGCACCCTTCAGGGTCACAAGGAGACCAGGCCAAAGAAGGCCGGAGACAAGCTGCAAGATACATAGGGGACTCATCCAGAAGGTGAGTCTAACATCCATTTGGGGGACAGGGCTGCAGACAGATAATCCTACACCTAAACTCAGAGGGCAACCAAGGGCAACAGCCTTAGACGGAACCCCGAGACAGAGGGTGTTGGTAGATGTCCAAGAGGAGGCTGGTCAAAGCTGCTAGGGGATACCACTGCCCTTAGTGTTCTGATAGTAGGAAGGGACAAGAGGAAAGATGTGTACACAGGTGTGCCATAGGGAATTTTATCATGAATGATGATGAAGGCAGTCCAAATAGCCAACGTGAACAGCTACTTTTGATACAGTCATCAGCATTTCCCCCTACCCCATCTAAAGGAACTGAAGTTTTCCACGTGAAACAAGAAGCATTCTTCTTGTCCACTGACCATAGCAAAAATGGTAAGCACTTTTCAGGACCATGTTGTATGAAATAATGCTGACAATATTTTGGTTATGTATAAAATTCATGGTAGCATAAGCTAAAATACTATCTTATTTAGGAGTTTATTTTCTTTATCAGCTCTTTCCTGAAAGTAGCACTGGTCCCAGTCACCTCAGCTGCAGACTGTCTCCAAATGCGTAGTCCTAATTATACCATTATTTGATTTAACATATGAAAAAACAGATGTTTCTTCTACCTGCCATTTCACAATTGTCACTTTTTTTTTTTATTTCAGTCTGAAACAATCAAATTATGCTATTATTCATGCAATACCAGACCGCATGTTTCTCCCAAAATGGCTTGATTTAGTCCACAGCTGATAAAGAGATACAGTCACCACACACTATGCTGAATTTCCTGCTACCAGAAAACACATCTACCTATCAAAGCCTTCACTGCTAACAGCAAATCCGAATGGGCTGTGGCCTTCAAGCATGTAAAAAAAGGACTGATAAACCCTTTGCCCCCAAAATTGGCACTGCTTTGCAGGCTTAAGATAAGGAGACAGAAGATACAGGCTGCCACTGCTCAGCCACAGCTGCTGAGCATCCCTCCATCATCATGTGTGCCTACCAAGGTCATGGACCTGGAACCAAGGAAACTGGGAAATAGCAGGAATGTTGAGTGGGGAGATAAGATGGAAGAGGCGGCTGATAACAAGCTGTCTATAATTCGTCTTACACAATCACCCTTGTAAATTTAGGAATGCAAGTGGTCATGTTAGTAATATACTCTAAAATGGAATGAAGCTTTACTTATCTGTGATGCCTGAAATTTTCACAAGGGTAACAAAGATTTATTTTTTCTTCTTTTCTTAATGGACACATAATTTTGGATATTGATACTGACCAATTTCTTATTTCTGTATTATTGCCATTTACAGAAAAACTTGTAGACCTTATAGCTTTTCTCCTGTTCAGCTATATTAGGAGTTTGAATAAAATATATAAAATCTCCCAACAAACTGCCTTCATTTTATCCTTTGACAATCAGAGCAACAATGCTATTACATGTACTGTGAGTGCTACTACTTAATTATTTATTTATTTAGTTTTTAAGAAACGCAGCAGGTGTTAGCAGGGGAGCTTTCCAGAGAGAGTATGCATCGATCTTCTCCAAGCAAGTTAAAATCTAGGGTTTGTGGTAGCATCTGTCTTTCAGTTTAATACCCTCCTTATATGATATCAGATCACTGGCAAGATTGACATGGGAAAAGACAAATTTCTCAAGCCAGTCCTCACAAGCAAACTATGATTGCATTCCATGTAGCACATACCAAGTTTGGGACATCTAAGAAAGCCAACGTTTGTGTTCCAGCTCTATGAGAAAGTTGGTTTTGGATGTGGTAGCTTAGTGTGTGAAACCCCTCATTATTTAACTAGATTAAGCACCAAGCAAAACAACATTTACTGTCTCAGTGAAATAGCAAGTTCCAGAAAACTTGTGAAGGATTTCAGCTTCAGTAGACTCAGGGACCTTGGCATGTATAAAGACACACTACATAAATTTGATTTATATGGCTTTTTGGTAAGCAATCTTGAACTTTTAAAAAAAGACTCATAGCCTTTTCCACAAATGCATTCCTGTTCCTTAAAGGAAAGACCTCCTGACAATTTTATCACTGTTCTTCCTACTGGTCTGCAGAAGGAATAACTTTCTTTAAAAGTGTTTGCTTTCAGAGTATAAATGTAAGAACTTGGAGAAAGCAGTAGCGTTTTACTGCATGAATCTGTGAGATAATTCCAAGTCCACAAATCTAGTGAAAACTGAGTGAATCTTCTGTTGTTTCAATAAATTATACAGCAGCTCTAATCAAGTAAATATAGCAGGTTACTAGAAGAAAAATTCAGGTAGATAATTTATAATTTTTATTTGTCCTGTCTTTGTTCCTGCTTATTTTTTGTTTGGTTGGGTTTTGAGGTTTGTGGTGTTGGTGGTTTGGTTTTGTTCTTTCCTTTTGGGGCTCTGTTCTTTTGTGTGTCTGTTTTTAGATGTAGTTGTAGTTATATAGTTGTTTATGAATATATGTATCCATAAATCCCTTCCCTGGTCACTTTCCATATTAGTAGAAAAGGTCAAGCAGTGTGTTTCATTTCAGGATGTAGAAGTACACAGACTATGCTGTTTAGGCTTTCTCTTTTTTTGCTGTTTCTGTTGTAGGATTTCTTCAAGAAATACTGTGAGATAAGATGTAGATTTAATGGAAGGTCATTACTTTTGCAACATATTAGTACATCAATATAGATCTGAATGAAAATTTACAGTCAGACAGAAGATTACAGGATGTCGTTAAAATTTACTCAAATACCATACCATTGATCTTTCTAATATCTTTATTTCACTAGTTCTTCAGGCATGAAAAAGTGCCCAGGTAAGTTCAGAATAACTGAAACAAAGGAAATTTTCTCTCAGTTGTTACAACTTTGCCAAATTAATGGTCTTTTAAAAAATCTCAGGAAGTCCTAAAGTAAACGAAAAAAAAACTTTCTTGAAATTTTTAAGGCCATCATTTTTATTTTTTTTAATCATTTTTTCTTGCTCAGGTTCTGATACTAGACAAATAATGTTGCTGGGCAGCATCTAACTTATCACAGCATGAAATCTCTTTTAAACTTTCTGTGAAAAGTTCAGCTCATGACTGCAAAACAATTATGTTTTGCAACTGTGTTCTGATTAGATGCATCCTACAGCATTTGTTATAATTTCAGATGAAAGAGGAATAGAATTTTCTTTAAGTAAATACTGTGGATTATAAGAAATGTGATAGAAAATCTGTAGGCTGGTTTATGATGGTTTTATGCATTTTGAACACTGCTTGACTTTAATGAGAATAACTAAACAACAGGGCTGGGAGGTAATAGGACTCCTTCTGTGCTGGAACAGGGCCAGGGGTGATAACATCAGTAGTATGTAGCCCCAAGTTGTTCTTCATAGTATCCTTACAACTGCTCATTTCAAATAAAGCATTCAGTTAATGGATCTCCATCTGTGGTTGTGGTGAACACTAGTTACATATCTGTCTAGGAAACAGAATGCCTGTATGTGGTTCAACTGACAAACACACTTAGAAAAAATAATCTTTTCTCCAAACAACAGAGTGCTAACAGCTTAGCAAAGTAAATGCTCAACTGAAATATCCTTGTCACCCTTTCCTCCAAATAAGGCCTTAAAATGGTGGCTCCTATCCCAGTTCAAACTGATAGTAGATGATATAAAGGCCTACAGTGAATCACTGCAAAGTCTATGTATGCTAAAGCAAAGATGAATATGCAACTCTCCCATGTCCATGTACAGTCTTTAACCATGCAGTAAGATACTAGCTAAAACACAAATACATAGAAATACTGATACTCTAATACATAAACTAATTAGATGAAAGTTTTTTTTAAAGATGAATTAAATTATGTTTAGGACAAATGGAAATATAGACTTGTCCAGTGTTCAGCTGTGATAGCTATATTTCTCCTTCTCAGTAGCTGATACAATGCTGTGTTTTAGACTTTAGTCTGAGAACAATGCTGATAGCACGCCAATGTTTTGAGTTGTTGATAAGTAATGTTTACTCTGTTGAAGGACTTTTCAGTCTTATGCTCTGCCAGTGAGGATAGGAAGCCAGGAGGAAGCAAAGACAGAGCACCTGACCCAGACTAACAAAAGGAGTATTCCATACCAAAGCACATCATGCCCACTATATAAATTGGTGGGAGTTACCCAGAAGGCCCAGATTGCTGCTTGGGTAGGGCTAGGTATTGGTCAGTGGGTGGTGAGCAGTTGTATTCTCTCACCTTGTTATTTTCCTTGTCATTATTATCTTTGGTGGTAGCAGAAGTGATCTGTGTTATACCTTAGTTACTGGACTGTTCTTATCTCAGCTCTTGGGATTTACATTCTTTCAGTTCTCCTCTCCATCCCTCTGGGAACAGAAGGAAGAGAAGGTGGGAAGTGAGTGAGCAAATGTGTAGTTCTGAGGCTGGGCTTAAACCATGGTAAGACTACAATGGTAGTAAGATAGTGAAAAGGGACAAAATGTGGTGGCAATGTTAAAACCTTTCCTTAGAATAAAGTGTCTTTCTTCAGTTGGTTGAACATATTAACAAGAGAAGAATTGAACCTGATGAATTCACTGGCCACCCAAATGATTTAGAGGAAGGTAAAAGTCCATTGCTTTAATTTCCATGTCTCTAAGACTAAGCAATGTGGACCAAAAAAAGCCGGTGTAGAATAAAATGACCAAAGTTGGAGAGAATTAAATGGAAGCAATATATAGCAAGTTTATACTTATGCAAGTTCTAAAATAAAGAGAATGCATTTAATAATGGTATTTTATAGAAGACAAAATAGAAAATGAGCCAAAGAATTACCAGCACAAAGCATGTGTCTTATGGAAAATCAAAATATTAGGGTATGCCAAGATGACAAAAAAGACATTTTTACTTTCAGCTAAGGAGCCAAAAGTTGAAGGTAATTTTTCACAGAGCCTGAAAGTGACTACGAAAATACTTCATAAATGCTTAAATGGAATATAAGAATCTCAGATCAGCAAAACCATCCAAAACCTCCCTTTCACCCCACTTTTAATCTTCTTAAAAGCCCTAGCTGCTCATGTTTCCTGGCAAGAATTCTTTCAAAAGCTTATGATTGTATTCCTGTACATGACCAGGATTGCTGCAGTTGGATTGGCACCCCATCTCTGTCTCTCACCTGTGGCTGCTTTTGATACTGAAGCTTGGCAGTTCTGTGCCTCTGTTCACTAAACACCCTCTTGAGACTCTGTGTCTAAAATTACACTGTGTCCAAGTCAAAGCCCAAAGGCCATGTGATACCAGCCGGATTCAGCAGGTACCTATGAAAAGAATGGAAAACTTCTTCGCTACCATAAGTCAAAAGAAAGTGCTATGAACTAATAGCCTTCACATTCAAAGAGAATGCCTGTTAGTATCAGATTGAGAGATTATCTAAGTGCTGGAAAGTGCCAACCTTCCCCACTTCTGAAGAAGGCAGACCTGAGCATCCCATAGGATACAAGATGCTTGAAGTTAAAATAGTGAAGAAAATACCTCTCCTTAGTTAACGGTAAAGCTAAAGCTTTCATTGTCTGTCTTGAATAGTGTTAAGTGCCCTATGCCTTAGCTGCTGTAGAATTCGACTTACACCATCTTACAGCCCAGTAAACTGTATGCTACAATGGGTAAATGAAGATGATTTTCTGTTCAAGATTCCCATGGGGACAGAAAAACAACAAGCAAAAATGAATTGGAAAGTACAGAGCCATTTTTTTCTCCTACACTTGATACTCGGAAGCTTCCCTTGGCTGTTCTTCAGTCTCCGTAACTCTTGCACTCCTGGTATATGGTACCTTCATTTACAGAACCAAAACAGTTGCCCATTCCCTTCTTTTATCTGATTCCCAGGTTAGGCTGCTTAGTTAGGGTAAAATGGTTGAGGAGAGGTAAAATAGAAAATCAAGTTTTTGACTAGAGAGAAGTCCCTGGATTTTACTTTTACCTTCTTAAACTGTCTGTAACTGTCTGATGTTCATACGTAAATACAGTCCAAAGAACAGTATGGAAGAACTTTCACCACTTAATCAAATTCCACGACAGCCAACATATGCAGACATGCTCGGACAGACCTACTATTGTTCAGCTGAGACATTGAGCTGGTCAGAAGTAGAAACTGTTTAGCCACTCTGGACTGGTACTGTGCCAAAACTAACAAGCCATAGGTTTACCAGGTCAGGCATAGTGCCACAGCAAATCTTCTATGTGGCTTCTGGTTCAGAATAAATTTATATAGCCAGCCTCAGAGCTAACACAGAGAAGTTTGAGTCTGTTTCTTATGTGCTTGGAGATACATTCAGGAATATAGCTTCTTGCTGTACCCTTTCTTTTCGTCTCTGCCCAAGATTTTTCTGCCACAGAACAACTGTGGCTCAACTCCAAAAGTAGAAATAGCAGATACTTCTTTCCAAGATATTATGCGTACATGTTACACTGTGACATCCCACAGCTGATAAAGGTCTGGGCTTCATTCAGTTCTCCCAGTCCCTGGTGGGGCCCCATTGCTACCTCTTATGTAGGCAGCTGTCATCTTTAGCCAGGAAAAATAGCTGCCTAAGTCAGCATTGTGAATCTGTTCAGGAGACCAGGTGTATTCTGGATTTATCCTGCATCTTTGAGTTTGACTATATCTCATTCTTCTAGATTTTGAATTCGTGGTGCTTTTTCAAAACAGTTTATAATCCAATCTAAATCACTTCTGATTCAGTCTGGAGTCCCACACTCTTTCCCATTTAATTCTTTGTCTCTGTATTGACAACTGCTCCACAGCTGAAGGGAGACAGCCAATGGAGCTAAAACAGCATACAGTTTTTTACAAAGCTAATTTTATATGATACTAGCACGCTGAAATGGCTTACCAGTTTCAGCTATGCTCCAGCATCAGGGAAGACCAGGAAAGAGTGCCAGCTAACAAGTTTGGGGGCAAGGTAGTGTCACAACAGCAATTTAGATTTAGCTTTAATAGTTTTGGAACACTGAAAAAGATGTATTCCCGTAGTTAATTTTAGACATGAAAATTAAGTGATTCAATTACAAAATTAATCTCCTCAGATTACAGCATAAAAGATAGAGAGAAACAGGTACTTCCACACAGCTATCCAGAATAGCAATCAGATACATAGGCCCTGAATTGTCTTTTGGAAAAATCCATCTCCTCATGAAATCCTCAGGAAATCAAAACCCTGAGATAACTACCTTGCTGGAGAACTTAGAATTTGAGACCATGAGCATTTGCATGGTCTCCCTGAATGTCAATTGTCAGTTTCTAAAAGCAGGTTATACTTAAGGCCATGGAGAAGACATAAACAACAGATGAGTAGGAAGAAAGAGGAAATGAGAAAAAAGATATTTAAAGTAATTTTTCACTCCAGTAGGCCAGAATCCCCTTACTGTTTGTCCGTCTTCCGTATTTTATTTAAAAAACATTGGTCTTGAAGTAAAAAAAAAAAAAAAAGCCTGAAAACTAAATGCACCCTGTGGTGAGAAGTAAATCTGAATAATGATTCACCTACAGAGCATACCTATCAACTGGTTGAAGTATGTAATGGTGAGTGTGCAGCCATCAAAGAGCACTTATGCACCTGCATTTTGAATTTGACACTGATGGGCAATGCAAGGGGGAATATGTATGCATGAGATTGCTGCATGGCCAATCTTCCCTATTTTCTTGATTGACTGATTGGCTGACTCACTACTGAGATTTGTCTCTTATCACTTAAAAGATTCTCTGCAGTAAGATTGTCAGTGAGCAGTCAATTATGTTTTAGCAAAAGCAGTCATTTGGAGCAATCAGAGAAAAGAAAGCAGCCATAGTAAATAGAGCTAGGATATGTGACCTTAAATTTCTTGTTAGCACTCACAAAGTCCTTGCAGAGGATATATGTGGCACAGTGCAGAGGGCAGGGACAGGTCTTCCAGATTTTTGATGGCAGCTGAAAGGAAATTTTTTGCCTTTATTTTATGTGATTTTGTGTTCATCTCAAGTTTAGCTGAAAAAATAAATTACAAAAGTTTTTCCATGGGTAAGTAATTGCAATAGATTAGCTAGCCACACAAAAAACATTTTAGCTAGAGCTTTTCTTTAATGTGAGATGTTTCCATAACCCTGTAACCACTATGATTGCTATGGTTACCTCTGTAGGACAGTAAATAATACAAGACAGGGACTCATCTCTGTCTCAGCACAGTTCATATCCCCACAGTTAAACTCTTCTATTGCCCAAACCAGAAAGTCTACAATCAAGCAGTCCATCAGGATTGATTTCTAGCCCATACTAACCTCCAGACTGTACTTGGGTACTGCCTATGAAAGTCAACATGAGTCAAAATTATGCAAAAGACCATGCTAACAATTTAAATATTGTATGGCAATGCCTGTTCCTGTGCCTTTACCATTTGTTATTAATAAGTGTAGTCGTAGCCTATGACATAAGGAACATGCCTGAGAGAATAAAATATGCTCAATCAACACATATACATATTCCATCTACTTTTTAGCTGTAGCTTAGTGTTAGTTTCTCGTTTTGTTTTGTCAAAGGAGAATATCTGCCAGGAAACAGATTCAGCCTTGTCTGTATTCTTTAAACCGCAGCAGTTTGGATTTACACTGAGACATTTATCAGCTTAACTTCTAGCCAGCTGTACTTGGAGAGTATGAGAATAAGCCTAAATGTGGGGTTGAAAGTGGATTTACACCTGCCTTTGTTGCTGTTCGAGTAATGCTCATTCAGCTGGAGAAAACTAGAGGCTCCTATGGGCCCTGATTTCTTCTATTCTTTATCTGTGTTGGGAAGGAAGAGAGAAAATGTCTTTTTTAGCTTTTTGCAGCAGGTTTCATAGTAACAGAGGACAGGTGCCCTGTGGGAACTTTTAATGTGTTATGAGCAGTCAGGAGCTGAGTCTGGCCTCGTTAAGGATAATTTTGCTATGTGAACCAACATCTTTCATTATCTGCAGGAAGTTGTTGAGATGCCACGTCTTTGTAGCTAGGGAATTTTCTGAGCAAAACTCCAAGAAATGCTTATGGAATCCATTCTAAATTGCAGAATGCCAAATATCAAATACATCCCAGTCTTCAAAAGGAGCATACAGGTTTGAATACCACTGAGACCTCTAGAGACAGAGGACATTCTCTCTTAGCTAGAAGTAAATAGCTTTTCCAACTGGGTGCCACAAGCAACTTACCAAACCAAACTGTTGAAACCTATATGGTTATGCTCCTACAAGCCACACATTGTTAAAATTTCTCTGGTTATGTTCTAGAAGCCACATAATGTGGCTATGTTGGCTCCTTAGACCCTTGTTAGCATCAGTTTAAAAACTGTTTGCTCTTGCAGGTAGCTGCTGCATTTGCATTCCCTCATTTTTTGCCTTCTGCTCTTACATTTCCCAGCCGTCTTGTTGATCTCAGGTGTCCTTTAATCTTCTTGGCTTAACTGCTTTAATCTTAATTCATTTGACAATGGATTTTTCTGTTTGCTCTTTCTTATGCAGGTATTTTAACAGGTCTATTTCTTCTCTCCTTGTTCTTTTCTTTGGTCTTGTTAGATGCTTTCCATTTCTTTTCTGTTTGTTTCTTTGTCTACCCTTCTCCAGATGAACTCATAGATAAATAGAACATAATCAGGACTCTTGACCCATATTCCTATGCCAGTGTGAGATATTTATCTGGACTGGGAATGTCTGTCTAAGGACTTTTGAAAACTGTCATCCATAAAAGGAAGAGAAAGCATTTTCTAGTATTCCTGTGTTTTAGATTTAACCATTTCTAGTAGCCAGTGCACCTTTTCACACAATAACAGTTGATGACATTCTGTCTCAAACTTTCTCTACAATATTCATAGAATCAGAGAATAGTTAAGTTTGGAAAGGACCTTAAGATTGTCTAGTTCCAACACCCCTGCCATGGGCAGGGACACCTCACACTAAACCATGCCACCCAAGGCTCTGTCCAAGCTGGCCTTGAACTCCACCAGGGATGGAGCATTCACAGCTTCCCTGGGCAACCCATTGCAGTGCCTCACCACCCTTACAGTAAAGAATTTCTTCCTCATATCCAATCTAAACTTCCCCTGCTTAAGTTTTAACCCATTACCTCTTGTCCTATCACTACAGTCCTTAAGGAAGAGTCCCTCACCAGCATCTTTGTAGGCCCCCTTCAGTTACTGGAAGGCTGCTATGAGGTCTCCATGCAGCCTTCATAGAGAATTTTCTATTTTTGCAAGACCATGGCAGACTAGGGGCCTGTGGCCCTAGACATTTTCCCAGACATGTTTTTTTGGGAGGTGGCAAGTGGAATTTTGGTGTAAGATTAATTAAGTTAGGTAAGTCATTGCATTGCATTTTATTTATATATATGAAGTATGTCATTTTTAAAGTCTATATGGTATGGATACTTGATCACTAATGCAAAAGACCAAACATTGCCAATATTTCTTTTCAGGAAACATTTAATCTATTTATACTCAGATATAGAAAGAATAAACCTATATGGGTTGGCGGCAAAATGGATGCATACATGATTTACAAGGACTTTTGGTGGAATACCAAATCACAGAGAATAGTTAAAAATAATCCTTTAGGAAAGATTTAATTCAGCCGACATGTTTCTTTGTGAAAGTGATCCAGAACTGTTTACACTATGACTTAAGATTTGAGTATGACAAGATGCCTTCATGCAGCTGGAGACTAAGTGTAGGAACTCTGGATCTCAGAATTAGGAGCTGGCTGTTGTTGCTACTATTTCAGTAAGACCGCAGTTGAACGTGTATGTACTTATACAGTCCCCCCCAGATCTCCTAGTCCTGCATGTGGCAAATTACTGGTAAATGTAAGTTTGTTTCTGAAAATCATGTCCCCTCAGTTAGTAGGTGCCAGTAGGCTTTCATCAGGGCTCATTATCTCTGAGTCAGTCTTTTGATATGACTTAAAATATGGGCAGAATCAACTAAAAGTTTAGGCAAGGCAAACTCCCACTGCTTCTGAGTCTGTGTAGAACAGGCTTGCATCTACCTAAAACAGACACACTGTAGAACTAGATTCAGAGTTGACTGTGTTAAAAGTGAGTGTATGGGGATTGCGAAAGTTAAAAAAACAGAAATGAAACATACCTTCATGACAAGTTAGAGGAAAGGACACCCAGCATCACTGTTTTTCAAGGAATGTGGAGATAGATAGCATTGTTAATTCTTTGGCATAAATCCTGCTTGTATATTCAAAGAAGGGTTTTAAGACGTCTTTCATATATAATAATATCTGCTTTCTCACACTGAACTGGAAAAGCTCAAAAAGAATGATCCTGTCCTACTGATATTTTGACATACCTATTTGATGATGAGAAATTTAAATCTAAACTAATAAAGGTTAGACCTTTAAACTAATAAAGATTAGAACCATGATTGTTCCAGGAGCACCTAAAGGAGTCTCCTTAGTAGGGAAACTGGAGTATTCTGAGTCAAGTGATGGGAATGTCAAGTTAATTCCTAAGTGTGCTGAGACAGGACTGGACTGACAAGGAGGAGTTCTTAAAAATACTTTGAAAATATTTAATAGATAAAGCCACACCAAGAGGACAATGACAATTATAACGCACAAAGATAATAAAAAACTTCACTTACATCAAGGAAAGTCCTTGAAGTTAGAAGGACTGAACTAAAAACGGGGAAAACTATGAATTTCAAAAAAGGCAGCAGAATATTTTTGTGCTAATAGATTCAGGGCAAGATGCAGTTTAGGAACAAGTGATGCGATTTCAGTTTTAACACTAATATTTCCTATGTGATTTGCTCAGCTTTTTCCTAGAAACAGATGTGTAAATAAAGAATGCGAAGCAGAAGCCAAATCTTGCCGTCTTGTTGGTTTAGGATACCTGGAGCTATTGACTCCAGTGAAGGTTTTCCTAGGATTAGAGGGACAGAGGATGTGGTGAAACAATAGCAAAAAACAAAGGTGTGATCTATTCTGCTTTGGCATTGCTTGAACTAAAGGGACCCTGCCCTCCAGTACCTCTGCTTTCTTTCATTTTCCTGCTCATAATTTTACTATCCTGGCATGTCCTGTGTAAACAGCTTCATTTAACCAATTTGTTAATAAAGGGTTCTTATCCTCTTGTCTTGAAATCTGTAAGTTTCTTCTGCAGTCATGCTTTCTTTGATGCAGGAAATGAGTCACAATCAGATCTGGGTTAAATGTTAGAAGAGCTAGGACTGACCCCTGTAGTGCCCCAGTCTCTTCATATGGCCTAAGCTGGCTGTGGGTGACATTTACAAGGGCTGGTTTTCAAACTCTTACAAGCCGTATCTTCTCACTTAAGGGTTCCCACCCTCAGTGACACAACTGTGTCCAGATTGTCTGCAGAGGGCTTGCAAAACATGATTTCATTTATTCATTTGGGTTGAAGTTTTATGCCTAAACAGAGCAGGGCACAGCAGAAGTGACCTGAAATAGCAGTACTCTTCTTTTTCTGCTCTGCTCCAGAGGCCACCATAGTTTTTGACTGCAACTTCGAAGAGCTAGGAAAGATTATAGGCTCTGATCTCAACTTCTTTGGAGCTGTTGAACTGCTTCAGTTTTAAGTTCCCTGTAGAAAGAGAGGAACCAAGATTCTTTTCACAATCCTAAAGTTTCTCTTGCCATAACAAATCACTGTAGCCAGACCCTCTTTGAGGATCTACTACCAGACCCTAGGGGTCTTCTTACCCTGGTTCTTGTGCAGGCTGGATGAAAGGCTCAGATCATCATCTCTTTTGTCCACTCCAGAAGTTTGGTCCCCAAATGCAGACCTGTGGCTTGATCTCTGATGTCCTGACCAGTGACTTAGCACTGAGGGAGATATTTGGAAAGAGAAGAAGGCACTTTTGAAAAGATGCCAGTTAAAAAAAAAATAAACCAAACAAAACCCAACACTTTCCCCTAGAAGCAAGTCCTGAAACCTGCTTCTTCCTCATGTTGTTCAATGAACACACCTCACAACACTATGTTAGAATTCCCAGGCTGAGACACAATACAGTTGCGAAGTGTATTAGTATGGTTCTTCAGCAATGTGCACTGGCCATGGTAAGAGGGTACTTTCATAGGTTTTTAATTTTAAATCAGAGTTATTGCCTCAAAACTTGAACAAAATTTCTTGTCTTACAATTCTCCAATCATATCAACTTCTTTCTAAGAAACGTGAACGCAGCACTGGCCACCTTCCAGACATTCCAGTTGCTTTATTTATTGTTTTCTGTAACTGTTTTGCTATTTAATTGCTTTAGTGCTCTGAGTGGATGAATGCTACAAGGCTCTAGTCATTTGCTGTTATTTTGCTTTCTGTGCTCAACTAACAATTCTTGCAAATATACTTCTATCTTTGCTCATGTTTCCCCTTGATTGAGCATGAAAAATAACTTCCGAAAGTTACTTGCCCTGAGGAGTGAAGACTGATAAAAAGAATTTGTTTAGTCCTCCTACAGTTTCTGTTCTTTAATTTCCCTTTTAGCTACTTGTTGGTAAAACAGACTCTCATACTAGTATGTGACTTGAGTCTGCAACATCTGCTGAGCACTGGGATATCTTAATGTCTTTAGGTGTTTCTTTTTCACAATTTCCTTTTACTCCCACCTTCATCACTAGCTGAGAATTGTGTCATCATGACAGTTAATAAGTGCAGAGTTAAAAGAGGATTTCTGAAAAGGAAAATTAAACCTTTGTTACTCTGAAATCAATAAAAGTGATTTAATCTCCAGTGAAAAGTATGTTTTTCAGGCAGCCAAAGATTAACTTTCCAAATTTATCTACTGTTCATTGTCTAGAGAGGGAAAGGAAGGAAAGACTAAAAGCCAGAAAGTTCAAGAATAAAAAAAGCTGTGACTTTATAGAAGTAAAGGCATGAGTTTTGTAAAATCTGTAGGTGCTGCATATTCAGCTCCTAGAAAAAAACTATGCAGCGATATTTTGTAGTTACTTTGCTTTAAGAACTATACTCTCCTTACAGATGAGCTAGGCAAAATCTATCCAGTACATACCCAGCAGAAAAAAATAAAATATTACTTCAGATTTAATACTATCAGTTTTAAACACAAGCCTATTTTTACATGTCACCTCTAGCAAGGCTGTGATCTGGATGCTGAGATTTTACAGAAAGACAACTGCTGCAAAAAAACCCCACATGGCATACAGAACATACGAGAGACAAATATTCATGCTGTTACACCTGCCTAACTCACTCCCTTTCTTATCTTACTCCTTCTCTTGCTTTTGTCCAGGAAAACAGGGTCTGTTTTCAATCCAGTTTATCAAATGTGAGCTTGGATGTGTTTGATAAGTCCAAGTCCTAGTTGCCATGGTAAAAGTCATCCCACTCTATTCTGAGAGTTTTTATTAACCTTAGCTAGCAAAAAGCATTTCATTTAATAACCTTTTTCTTTCTGAAGAAGTAGTTCTTTAAAGCACAGAGAATTTTTATTAATAAAAGGAAAGACTGAATTATGTTTGCCTGCTGATGTAAAACACTAAAGGAAGACTTCATTGGGCACAAATCAAAATCAAACTGGATCCTTCCTGTCTTAAAAGCATCTGTAGATTCTGCAGTTCCCTGATCACCTGGTGTGCCTGATGGATGCAACTGTTGCAACTGCAAGAGAATTTCAGGAATTATTTTCTCTTAGGATAGCTTATGAGGAGAAATTAAGAAATTATTTTATCTTGGTCTATTTGTAAGGCAATGAAATATGAACAAAGTTAATAGTGAAAACAAACCTTCTGGACATGATTATGAAAATAGATACTTAGCTGGATTTTATTGTTCCATAATTGTCTGCATGCAAAAGGAATATCGTAGTTGCTTTGTGTGATGCTGCAAGAGGAAATTGTTGAATCCTAATGAATAAAGAAGACAGGTTCAGTTATGAGCACAAAACTTTTTATGTCCTTTCATAGTTTCTAATGTGCTTTTGTAACTGAAAATGTAGATGATATTTTTCAACCAAATAAAATTTACACCTATAAATTTTCTTTACCTATAAATTACAGATTATTTTTTTCAATGGTAGCTGATATTTTTGCAAAAGTGAAACTTTTAAAATGTAAAACTGCTGCCTGGTCCTTCAGTCCATAGATTTTTAATGTTTGAAGGAATATATATTGTAAAAATAATTTTCAATTGTAGAAATTAATCTTGAAAACCAGCTCTTGATTATGTGGAACAGTAGCATCTTCTCTCAGTCATCTTTTCAGAGTAGTTGACCTACTGAGAAAAAATTGTGTAATCAAACTACTAACAGCTAGCAAAATTAGTAAGTAGTGAAGGAAATTAGGCAAGCTGTTATGTGAAGAACAGCTTTTAAGATCATGTGATTTCAAGACAGAAAGCATTCATTCCTGGAAGGTAATATTCTCACATGCAACATACATGTGGACAGAGCTTGGAGTCCTTCTGCACAGTGGTTCCCTCTTCCACACCTCTTCTCTGTATTTTCAAAATGTGACATTAATTCTTTCTCCCTTTGTGCCCTTAGCAGCTGCCTTCCTCAGGAGACTTGGGAGATGCTTACCTTTGACACAGGAAGTTCTTCATTCAGAGCTGTGTCCAGTTTAGCATGTAAAACAGACTACTAATGACCAAGTTTATCTAAGTCAACAATATATGGACAAAGCCTTCTTCATAAGAAATACCTACAGCTCTGGAAGAGTAAGACTGCTGATTTTGTAAAAAGAAGGGACTGACAAGTTTATCAGGGAAATTCCCCTGTGAAAAGATCCGAGGATCACTCCTGAACGGTTCTGCTTCACTACTTTAGTAGCTATCTAGCTTCTACTAAATGCTGTGTAAGTCTAGAAATTAATCCTAGCAACTTGATTGGTACTGCTTACAAAAGGTATTGAAACCAACCTTGACTTTAAATTTTGCATAAAAAACAAATCTCTCCATTGCTTGAAGTTTGGAGCTTTCTTTGCTGCCCTGGTCAATAACGAATGATGAAGTCTGAAAGGGCAAGACTGATTCTGTAAGGCCCATTTAGAAAATGTTTTCTTTACTTTCATTCCCAGAAAACAAATGCCTTTTGTTGTTCTGATGGGCTTTTTTATTTGCCCTTTTCAGTCATCCTTAGATCATCAATGCACAGTATTCTGCTTTGTTTAAAAAAAATGATAATAAAAATATTAATATTTAGTTGAAGTGCATTGGTTTTGCTGCTGAGACAGACAGTGTGTTTGGTAACCAGAACAGTAGGGTTTAAAGCTACAGTTGGATTCCTGGGGTTTTGGGTTTTGGTTTGTGTTTCATCTCATAGAAAATTTTATTACAGCCTGGAAAACAAAACACAATCACCATCTCTGCTCAAGTTAATACAGGAGTATTAAACAAATGAATGTGTAATCCTATATTTATTGAGTAGTAATATATATGATGGTGGCAGTTAATCTGCTTTTGTTAATTTGTCTGTCTCTTTTTCTATCACTGGGAAACCCTATAAAGAAGTGATCCTGAAATCGAGAAGCTGCTCTACCACAGTAATCCAATGTGTTCTTTGAAGGGAAGATGTGTTGTGTCTACACCACTAGGGAATGCTGGCTTAAGTAAGCCTTATTATAATGAGCAGTTCGCAAGCAACCTAAAACCAGAAAGGCTTCATTTAAGTATGAAGCCAAAGCATTCCAGCATGCCACCATCATTGCAGAAGGTGTTTGAGCCATTAAAATTCAGGAAGTCAGAGGTGAGAAAATAGTCAGTAGTGCAGATGTGAGATATAACGACAGAGTCTGGCATGTAGGATAAGAAGGATTGCTGCTGCCCAGCCTCATGTGTACACTGTAAGGAAACTGTGCTCACCTTCAGCACATGGATGTTTTCAGTGCCCTGGAGGACTAATTTTAATAAAGCCAGTACAGTTAAATGGTCACACTGAGTAGATATTTTGATCAATAATGTCCAAATAGTATCATGGTCTTTTACCCTTTGCTAGTCATATAGCTGATGTTTGGCATTAAAAAATTCCCAAACAATTCCTAAGAGAAGATGAGATTGATGCCACATAGAACTATAGTTTTTGCATAGTTTATGTTGATAAAGAACATACGACAGTTCTGTTTAACTGAGCACATCAGGAAAAAAACAGCAGGCTTTATCTTAAAATATGCTCATTTGCCTTTCAAGTCAGACTAGTTTTCCAAGAGCTTTTTTTCAAGTAGTTATTTCCCTGGTTTTCTCATGTTCTACTCGTCTTTCTTCATGTTCATTATGGTTGCTGGAAGGCAATATTTTGTTTCTGACACGTTCACATCTTACACTAGTCAGTGCAGTGATATGCTGGACAGGGAGGACACACAGTTTAACTGCTTTTAACTGTTTTTAGATGCAGTATATACTGCAATTTTTGTGGTTTGCAAGCCTATCTAATTGCTGGCTCTTTAGTGCCATTTCATCTTGCTGTTCCTGACTATGCATTTCAGTCTCTTCCTTGTCCTGGCTACAGTGCCTGCCAAACCCTGCATTCAGCACATCAAGCCAGCACAAAGCAAACCCTACAGTAAAGGCAAGTATTTTCTGCTTATTGAGCATTCTTCAGCAGCTCAGCTGGAGCAGGGCCAAAACGGACTGATGGAAGGAGGGAGAGACCCTGGAAGGCAGTGCTGAGATCAGTTTAGGCTGCTACCGGGCAAACCCCTTCATGTCTCCCACGGCTGTTTCCCCACAGTATCTCCACCAACCTCATAAAATGGGCTTTTCCATTTAACTTAAATAGCAAGTGGCTAGTGCACCAGTCAGCTTTTGCAGCAACTATCTTTAACAACATACTGAAGGCACACCAGAAGGCTGTCATTAATGCTAGCATTGCAGCACATTTCTGTTACTTTAACAATGCAGTCCATAACTGGAAATATAATGCATTAGCTTTGCTAGAAGTTGTATTTTTCCAATTAAGATTATTCAAGAATAATATCAGGGTAACGGAGTTCCAATCGTGGTGTAACAGCAGAACTTGCATAATCATCTAAAGCAAGATGAATGATAAACATAATAACAGCTAGTTTGGAGCATTACAAGCTTTTATAAAAATGGATATAACCTATCTTATTCTGCTAACAAAGCCTTCAATAATTCACTTAGCAGCATCTTCTGAAGAAGGATGTTTTTGCCAGGTGATGGTGAAATGTGTTTGCTACACACAGGAGAAGAGAGTGACCCCAAATATGGGATAGCAAAAGTCCTAGGCTAATAGTGTTAGGTGACGTTGTTGCAAGGCTCAGCCATATGTAGCCAGGGAGGTCTAGGGTCACTTATAAAGAGGTAAAAAACAGCAGGGAAAGATCTGTAGGAAAAAGGTCTGACGGAAAGATGTGATATGGTTAAAAAGAGTACTTGTTCATTTATGGGTGGGTAAGACACAGCACAGGAAATAGGCAATTTAGTACATATCTCATCTGTTGGGTTTGGATGATTCTGTATCCTTCCCCTGTCCCTTTGCTGGGGATAAATAGACTTTTCATGAAAAGAAATCTGTTCTGCTTCACTGCTTTCTGTTGTAAGTGAAGTTTAAGAATCCCTTAAAGAAAGCAATTAGAACACTAGTGCTTTTCCTGTCTCTCTCTTTCAACTATCAAACAAATTTATATTTACTTCTTGCAGATTTCCTTCATTTGAAATAGAAGTCACAAAGAGAAAAAAATACGGTTTGCCCTTTCAGCATAGAAAATATTACAGCTGTAAATTAATAACTTACTAAACAACTTTAAATTTGCTTTGAAGGAATGTCTGAAAGAAGTTTTTTAGTATGTGTACTGAAGTCCATCCAGATCCCAAACCTTTCACTGTTTGGTGTTTCTAATGGATGGCTTATCTGGCCACAGTGAGATTCTAAACAACATAGGTTTTGGAAAAATCAACATCTTTAAATGCTTGGCCTAGCCATCATGATCTTCTCTGAATTGTGTTTAGTTGCATCAAGTTTCTCCCAGAAACTACATCATTCTTTCATCATTTCCTGAAATTTAGTAATTATGGTTGCACTAATGGTATTTTAAGGCACACAACAATAACCGATCTGAAGATGTGCATTGAATCAAGCACTTCTCAAAGCTTGTTCTTCAGCATTGATTTGAAAATGGCTTTTTGTTTTAGAAATAAATATGTAAGGTTTTTTTCCTTTTTCTTTTGAACAGTAATTGTGAATTAGAGCATTTTCTAGCTACTTTTTCTGGAAGACTCTGTAAAGTACCTCTGGGTTCCTGGGTTTACTTTCTTTTCTAATTTACTTTGTTTTGACATTTTCTTTCCTTCTGTGATTTGAATACAATATTATATAGCTTTTCAGTATGGGTTTCATAGCTTTTCATAACAACAAGAGAGACATTTCCTCCATTGTGTTTGCTTCCAAATACATTTGAGTTGTTTCTTGAGTACAATGTTCTTGTGAAATAAGGTTATTAAGTCTCCATTGGGAGGAATATAGAGGATGAGTTTCTAGTTCTTTGTTCATGAATTTAGATGTGATCTTTCAAGACTTATTGCGTACACTTCAGTAAAGAGTATTATTTAAAAGATATTTGGGGGGAAAACCTTTTCTCTTCCTTCCCCCAAATCAGTTAAATCAAAATGATTAAAAAAAGAACTCAAACCTGGATTATTGTCTTCTCATTTATACCTGGTGTTATCTATACTGCTCCCAGTTTACATCAAAGTAAGTGTGGAATGCATTTAATCCTTGCTGATGACTGCCAGGCTCACATTTTAGCTCTAAGGAAAATTACATAAAAACTTCAGTTTATCACACAACAGAATGGCTAAATAGTTCCTTCAGCTGCCTAGATCTGGATTATACTAAAAGACAGTGATTTCTTACCTGCGCTTTATAGGTTACTTGCTCACCCCCAAGTTAGAGAGTTCTAGAATACAATGAAGCACTTCTATCGGTAATGCAGTTAAACAGCCCAAGCTTTAGCAGGGGATAAACCCAAGAAATAGTACTGCCAAAGCATTATAAAGACTTATCATAGAAGCATAAAGTATATGGAGAATAACTGTTAATCATTTTTTTCGATTATTTTCCAGGACAACATAGAAAAGATAGAACCAAATAAAACTACTTTCCTCTTTTCCTTAGCATCTCTTTTCCAGCATAAGTGGAATAAACTGCAGTTACTAAAGCATGAAGTCAGTTTGGACTAGACAAATACAGTTAAATGATATTTTAAGAGATATTTTATTAACCATTTGATGACATTTATTGAATCAGGTCCATCAGAGAGGCTATGTTTTCTGCTGCTTTCTGCTGGAAGCAGAATATAAGGGAGGGAAAAGAAATCAGAACACTAAACAGCAATGAGTCCCTATGATACATAAAAAAAATACAAATTCCAGAAAAAAATCCTTTCTCCATCCCTAAGACATGATAGGGTGACAAAAACAACAGACAAAGAGGATTGGTTCTAATGAGGCACCAGAGGAGCAAAAAGATCTTAAGGTCCTTTCCAACCCTAACTATTCTATGATTCTATTGCTACACAGCTGAGCTCTGAATGTGGATGTTTCCCTAAAGCTCTTTAGATGCTGCACTGAGAATAACCCTGAAATAACTCTGAAAACCCGGAAGATGCTTCATGTTTCTAGGAAATGCTGACTGTGCCAATGAAGTTGATAGCAGGCAAGCACGCATTTTTCAGAACAGTTGTTCAGTTCAACAGCTGTTGTGGAGAAAGCAGACATGCTACTGAAGCTGAGTGCCTGGAGATGAGCAAATGCAGGCTTTACAAGTGGAGAAATGTCTAATAAGCCTATGAAAACCATGCTGTGTCATATAACAAGCTGATAATTGGTTTCCCTGCTTCCTCCCCCAGCAAATATCTTCTCTACCTATAGCCCCTGCTATCTCTGAAAAGTAGTGAAAAAGCTAATTTATTGCCCCCACATCACTACAAATCTTGCAAGATGAGAAGAGGAGGTTATTGAAGAAAAGAGGTGAGGTACTATTGTTGCTCTGCTGACAATGGTTGAATTAGAAGACAAACTAGTAGAGTACTCTTCCTTCTTTTGCTCACTACTGAAAGTTCATGTCCCAATGTTGGCTGTAAGGGTCTGTAGGGTGGCCTATGTGAGGGGAGGCTGGGGCTATCTTATGCTGGATGTAGCTGTTGTCTGAGGCTCCGAATAGACCCATTGCAGCACACATCTGTACCAATCAGTCAAGTGGGTGGCACCTCTGAGAAAAAATACTTAAGAGAGGGGAAAACACTACACAAGAAGAGTGAGTAAAAAAAAGTGAGAAATAGTCCTGAGAGCACCAGGGTCAGAAAATAAGGAGGGGAAGGAGGTGCTTCAATCACTGGAGCAACCACTGCAGCCTGTGGAGAGTCCATGGGGAGCAGGTGATTATTTCCTGAAAGGAACTGCAGCCAGTGGAACTGACCTTTGGAGAGTTTTGTGAAGGACTGCAATCCACTGGATTACATCCCATGGGACTACAGCCCATAGGACACCACCTTGGAGCAGGGAGAAGTGTAAGGAGGAGGGAATAGGAGAGAGAATCTGCTATCAGGGGCTAACAAAGACCCCACTCTCCATCCACTTGTGCTGCTGGAGGGAGGAAGTAAATGAGGTTGAAGTGAAGGAGTGAAGCTGAGAGTGGAAAAAAGGAGGGTGGAGGGAAGGTGTTGGGTTTATTTTTGTCTTTGTTTCTCACTTTCCAAATTCATCTTATATGGCAATAAATTAAATTAAATTAAACTAATCTTTCTCAAGTTAAGCCTGTTTTGCTCATGATAGTAGTTGATAAGCTGGTAGGAAGTTGAACTCCATGTCTATATGTCCATCTGTGGGCTGTTTCAATCTCTGTTCTCACTCTGCCCTCTACAAGAGGCAGTGTGAGTGAGCTGCTGGGTGGGTGTCTAGTTGCTGGCCAAGGCCAGCCCACAACCACTTCAATATTTAAAAGTCCTCTTGAAGCAACAAAGTGCTATTCAAAATGTTAGGTTTTTTGTAGGAAGTTTATGGAGGAATCTGTCAAGGCTTGCAAGGCAATGCCTTTCATTGACCTTCACAGGATTGTGGAGCCTAGATCCTGCATTGTGATACTGAAAACACTATGATTTATTCTTAGAGACACATTGTGCAAATTTAATGAGAATTGTATGCTAACTTACCCCAAGTTTGGCTTAAGGGCTTCACATTTAGTAGGCCAATGATCTGGAAAATACAAGTCAAAAAGAAATGATAGAATCATAGAATAGTTAGGGTTGGAAAGGACCTCAAGATCATCTAGTTCCAACTCCCCCACCATGGGCAGGAACACCTCACACTAAACCATGCCACCCATGGCTCTGTCCAGCCTGGCCTTGAACACCGACAACGATGGAGCATATGACTGTTCGTTTTTAATTCCTCCTCCAGGAATTTCAGAAAAAATCAGATTGCGAATTGACTTGCCTTTGTTATTTGAACACATTTATTTTATATGGAAAAGAACATGGTTTTCTACTTGATAAAAAGAGTGTATTTCTTCATCTATTTCAAAGAATTAAAAAAAAAATTGCACCACCCTGGCTTTCTCTCACTTTACCACCTCCTCCTTGAATGTTTAAAGAGAAATATATAAGAAAGAATGGCATTTTTAACATCCTTTCTATGCAGTGCTACATAATAAAATAGCAGAGAATGGAAGGCCTTTCTGTATATGGAACAGAAATAGTAGACTAGAGAGTGAAACAGATGGAAGAATAAAATAATGCTTGGATTGCTGACAGCAGAAGTGTTGTAGTTGGCTCTTTTCCTGTCCCTGAGGAAGTCCTAATGCTGGGATAGGCTCCTGCTGCCCAGCAGATGACATCAGCACGATATGTTTCTCTGATGAACTGTGACTTCTGACTGTCACACTGAGTCTGTCACGAGACAGCAGTACTTTACATGGACATTGATAAACTTCAGACTCGAAAAGCTGATCAGTCAAATTCTGTTATAAATTTTGAACACAATCATAACTCTTAACTGAAAAAGATAGAAATTATTATTGCACTAATTATCTCAAAAATACCATGGAGAAGTCACTGTTGCTGTTTCTGAATGAGAATCATAACCTGCCTTCTGCTTCTACAGAAATTGCTTTTAGTGACTAAGAGTTCAGCTTTTCTCAGGATCTGAGACAATTGTGATGAATTGCACTCATTTCTTTTCTAAACTTCCAAGTTGACAGTTAAGAGAAAACAATAATCTTGTTTTCTTCAAAAAAGTTTCAGATGTCATATGCTTATGGCAACCTGGCCCACTCAGTCTCAACATTAAGAACAAATCACATATTGCAAAGACAATTACCAGACTATAAAGGTAAGCCAAACTTTTGAATTTTGTGGATGAGCTGGGGAGGTAAAACGTCCTATGCATGTGGTTTAATTTACTCATCGTGGTCAAGGGCAATCAGGAAGGTTCAAAAATTGCTTCTTTTTGGGTTCATTGTTTGTTGTTTTTTTTTGGTTTTGTACTTTTTTTCCCCTAGTCCAGTCAACATTTCAATTGAAAAAGAAATCAAAAAATACGTTTTTCTATGCAAAAACTTCAAACTTTAGAAAATGTCTGATGTCAGATCTAGAATGCTTCATATGCCACAATAATGCAAATGGTCCAGAATACATCTAAAAAATATTCATGTAATAAATGAATACACTTCATTTGTTGAATACACATGCATTCATGTATGAGTCTTGAGAATAGGTGATCAGTTTCAAGGGGTTTTCTCCCCTCATAAGGAATCAGGTTTCTAGAAATGAAGATGAAGAGATAAATGGGATGAAGAAAGAAAAACTGGAAGCAAGAAGACAAATGAGGGGAAAAAAAATGCAGTCAACAGAAAGAGAAATAGTTTACACATAAAAACCCCACAACTCCTTCTAAATGCCATCAGAAGAAAGAACCCTTTATTTGGTTAGTGTTCCTTGCTGTTATTCAAAAGCTGGACAGATGGGTATTTTTACAGGAATAATATAGAGGGAAAATTCTGGGAAGTCTTTCAGACCATCTCTGTACACTTATAATAAAAAATGTTCTTAATTACACCATTAATGTTTGTAACTTCCCCTAAGCATACTCTTGCCATGAAGCTTTGTGCAATGTCTAAACTGAATATATTTTTATATAGATCTCTCCTCATCATATTCTCTTATCATATACTATGGATGGAGAGAAGAGACTACCTTTCCTTTGCAGCAATGTTTGCATCCTTGAGAAAAGAATTCATGCTCCTCCCCATTGTTTCTCTAGGCTAAACATTAACATTTTTCAAAAAGTATTCCTTGTTTTCCAGACAGAACATTCTAACTACTTTCTAATTGATATACTCTCTTATTTGCAATTCTGTGCGTGAACTGAAGAAGTAGTCTATCTGAGTACTTAAAAATGCTGAGCAGAGAGAAAAGTATTACTTCATGTGTTTGGCAGCATGAACTCCTCCTTATGTTTCCCAGGGACACATGATGTATATTATATAACACTATGCATTTTACTGTATTTGCATTTCCCGCATCAAGACATTGTTGGCTCAAATTCAGACAATGATAAGATATAAAAGCTCAGACTTTGTTCACCTGTTATCCTTGTTTTGTTCCTCATGTTGTATTGTCCCCATGATTCCTGCCTAAGTACCGTTATTTTTATTGAACGGTATCCTCATTTTTACAGATCAGACTTCTACTTGTCAAATTTATTTTGAACTCATTCCTATCTTCCAATATACTTGCAGTTCTTCCTGTCATCTGCAAATTCAATAAGAACATACTCTGTTCCATCAACCGGATTACTAACAGAAATTTTAACAGCACCAGACTTTGGTTAGATCTCTGCAGAATGTCAGTCAATACATTTCTCAATTTGCCAGTAAACCATTACTAGCTACAATGAGAATGGCTTTTCAGCTAGCAACAGTAGTTCAATGTACACTGTGTTTATTTAACTTCATAAATGTTATATATGAAGCTTTCCTTAAATCAAGCTGCATGGCATCTACTACTTCTTTTCAGTTCCTGGTGTCTCTGACCTGCCAAAGAAGGATATTTAATCGTTTTGAAGCAATTTATCCCTGACAAGTCCATATGGTTTGATTGCTTGGATGCATGTGCGTAGCTCCTGTTAATCTGTCAGCATTAAATTTTGCCCTTAAGATAAGATGTTAATGAAATACTCTTTCATGCTGGAAAAAGAGTTCATCAAGACAAAACCTTCACTAGTAATATTTCAAATTACTTTTTTTTTCCCCAAAATGTCCTATTGAACTTTTACTTCTATCTCAAGTAGTGCAAATGGAATTCATTTCCACTGCAAATGAAATTAATTCAAACAAATCCTTCTTGTGCTAGTCTTTTTGGAAAACACAAAACTTTTTCCTTAGTAAATTGGCAAAACAAAGAAATGCAAAACCTGAGTGTCCTGCAATGAATTAAGAATTTTGGACTCATGTAATGTATCTACATTAGTGCAGGCCAAATGGAAAGGATAAGCATTTCAATGCAACATTAATATTGGAGGTGTCAGTCCAGCTGAGCTGCTTTCTGTAGATATGATTCACAGCTGCTGTGATGATACTGTGTACATGTAATATACTTTCACCCTAGCTGGTTCTATGTTCCTCTGCTGCATGCATCATTGTAATCTGGACCCAAAAAAAAGCTGAAATACTCAAGTCGAGATCATTGTTATTGCAAATGTTCATATCCATGTGAAAAATGATGAAGCACTGGGAACTACTGATGTTAATTCAGATGAGATTATGCTGTGCTTTTCACTTTAGAAACAAGAGCCAAGTAAAACAGATTACACACTCTGAATGAAGAGGATATGATCTGACACAGATGAGATGAACACAATGTTTGTACTCTAGAGGGATAAATAATAAGCTATAATTACTTTAACTATTATATTTGTGGAACACCAGCATTAATTCATGAGAACATTAAAGGATTTTGTTTCAGAATGCTTCTTGGATACTTAAGAGCCTATATTTTACAGTAGAATTTTGTAAAATTAAATTCTATTAAGAAAGATAGAAATCACTTACATTGGGAGTTTATCATAAATACACTAAATCATCAAGCCGTGTTCAGATGAGGTTTTCTACTGTTTGATAGTCATGACTTTCATATTTCTCTCTACAGGTTTTGAAAATCAATGCGTACTTAAAAATGCAGCATGCAAATAAAGAGAAGCTTATTTCAAATTACCACAGCAGAAGCTATGCCTAACATGAGACTGATGAACTAAAATAAACTTGTTTTATTGGGCTGAGGGTTTTATTTTGGCTTTTGAAAATAAAATTGGGCTGACCGTATGATAACAGTCTGATCTCCACATGTATTTCTAAGGGCAACTTCAATAATTCTTCATTAGGTGGTAGAGAAAAAGGGAAATAGTTAAGTGAAATACACAGAATACACAAGGACACTGGAAGATGAAGAAGAGTTATAGGACTAGTTAAATTTGGTCTAGGATAACAGCTGTTATGGAGAAAAAAACCCAGATCATTATCTTCTACTAATATGAAGTCCATTCTTTTGTGTTTCACTTTGCCTGACATCTGACTATTTATTTAACAGGCCCTTTGAAAGATAGGTCTGTCCTGTTGTATGGTTCTAACATTCTGGAAAAATCCATGGAACTAGCACCAGGTGCATAGGATTAGGAAGGGAGAAGGCATATTACACTATTATATCAGGAATATCATACAAAGAATCTTTCTGATAATGTTATAGAGGATTAGCTGTATATCTATTGGGAAAAACTGATGTTTCCTCTATGCAAAACAGAGAAGTCGGAGTTGTGTATGTAGGAAACAAATGAATGGCTGAGGGTCACTGACTGCACATTTTTTTGTCCCTGAATGGCTGCAACCATTCCTGTGCATCAGTAACACCTCATGAGCAAATCATAAAATAATAGAATAGTTAGGGTTGGAAAAGACCTTAAGATCATCATTCCAACCCCCTTGCCATGCGCAGGGACACCTCACACTAAACCATGCCACCCAAGGCTCTGTTCAACCTCCCCTTGAACACCGCCACAGACGGAACATTCACAGCTTCCTTGGGCAACCCATTCCAGTACCTCCCCACCCTTACACTAAAGAATTTCTTCCTCATATCCAATCTAAATTTACCCTGTTTAAGTTTAAAGCCATTACTCCTTGTACTGTCACTACAGTCCCTAATGAAGAGTCCCTCCCCAGCATCCGTATAGGCCCCATTCAGATACTGGAAGGCTGCTATGAGGTCTCCACGCAGCCTTCTCTTCTCCATGCTGAACAGCCCCAGCTTTCTCAG
>JANRGW010038068.1:0-21081 GCA_024733675.1 Psilopsiagon aymara | reverse complement strand
AAGAAGTTCTTTACTGTGAGGGTGCTGAGGCACTGGAATGGGTTGCCCAGGGAAGCTGTGAATGCTCCATCCCTGGCAGCGTTCAAGGCCAGACTAGATACAGCCTTGGGTGATGTGGTTTAGTGTGAGGTGTCCCTGCACATGGCAGGGGATTGGAACTGGACGATCTTAAGGTCCTTTCCAACCCCAACTATTCTATGATACTACGAATATGGTGAGCAAGGACCACTCAGGCCAGCAAGTGCTCAAAAGCAAGTCTGGGTAGTGCACTGTCACCTTTGGTTGGCACTGCTGAGGTGACCATACTGGAGCTTGCAGACACCTGCAGACATGGATGCACAACCTGCTACCCACAGCAGCCTGACTGGAACCAGCATAAATCACAACTCCTCAGAGGTCATGTTTAATTTTCAGAAGCAGGAGCATTGTTTGTTGGAAGAGACCATGCCTGAACTACCAGAAAAATGCTGGGATCAGGTCCCATCACACCAAGATCCTTGCACAAGACAGTCTTAGCAGACTTACAGCCCTCAGAAGTACAGGCCTGTGCATGATAAAGTGTCCCCATCTTGGGAGGCTGAAGTGACTCAGCCAGCACAGTAAAGGGCTGTTATTGCTTGAGGCAACTGTGCCTGGAGCTTGTGCACGGGGATTAAAGACATTCCAACCTCTGCACGTTTCTCTTCCCTCCCCATGGGAGCGTCTCTTGGATATTCCACACCATTCCCTTTGTTTCAAAGCTGTTTCTGTTCTGCACAGGTAGACATAAAGTCTCTCTGGGGATTCCTGAAGTGTCCCAAGCCACCTGCAGACCTGCCATCCCGAGGCAACATGGCTTTTTTCGTGATGTTCTGATGTGTGCTCAACAAGCCAGGCTAGACAGTGCTTGCCCTGGACCACACGAGATGCTACAATTGCAGCTCAAGGTGGGAAGAGAAGGAGGGACCAGTGGGAATGACCGTGGGTAGAGCCCATCCATCCAGGAAATATGGCATGTGCAGAGAAAGACCATCCTGCCAGGCTCACTCCAGCCAATGCTGGATGGAGCCCAGCCATGGACAGCACTGAGACAGCGTGCTGCAGGCAGCACTGATTCACTGCACTGGTGCAGTCAGGCTGTGGGCAGCACTGGGTCTGGATGCTCCACAGGCTCACTGAGGAATGGAGCATCAGCGTGGCCACTCCAACTAGCTGATGTGGGTGCAGGGTCTGCAGCCAAAAAGATGGACCCAGGCATTTTGCCCTCCACATTTTGGGGTGAGGCAGGCTCAGGTTGTGGTTGCACTTGGAGTCTTCCCCTGTGGAGTCTGGTGTGGGAATCCTTGGCTAGTAAGTGCTGCTGCTGCTGCAGCGTGTCCAGCCAGGACAGTAAGAGGCCTGGCAATCCTGGTTGTGCTGCAGAGGGCATTGGATGAGCGATACATGTGCAAGGGTGGGATGTGGTGTTAAGATGTGGCAGCACAAGCTTAGCCACATTGCCATGCTTCCTGGCAGAGGGAGATCCATTCAGGACACTTCAAGGCAACTCAAGAGGAGGCCTGGAAGGACAGGCAACTTTCCAGTTTTCCAGAGACTCTGATTAGGTGGCATATTCCATCTGGAAAGCTCCAAGTCTGAAAGAGCGTGGACTAAAGAGTTAATTTTGTAAGGGAAGGACCTTGTCAGAGCAGACAAACCAGCCCTATGGCTCTGTTTTCTATTGATCTACTGAAGCATGGACCTAAGAGCATCAACCTCTGTGAAGAAGGAGTGGGTTGGCCAGTGCCCCTGGGAGAGGTGCACTCACAATGTCCTTTCCCAAAGGAATGTTCCCATCGGATGAGAAGACCTCAGGGCTACCGCTGCTGCCACCCTGCACCCATCTGAGGGGAGCTGAGGAAGCCACATCTCGCCTCTCCTTCGGCTCAAGGCTTGGTGCATGCAGGTCTTGGCATAATCCCTATGTCATTGCTCTTTGCCGGCAGTGGGGCAGCCTGGCTCCTTGCTTGTTCTCCATCAAGTCTCCACACCTGCCTCTCCGGGTGTACTCCCGCATGGTTTCTGCACAGGCCTATCTTCATGGCCACTTTCCAGGTGGTTTTTGTGCAGAGAAGCAGCTGGAGGAGGCAGAGCCAAGAATCTCGTCCTCCTTCCAGTACCTCTGGGATTCACTGCGAGGGCAGGGAGAGGACCATCTGCACAGGCAGGTTTGTGGAGGAAATCCCAGGGTGTTTCCCATCCTTTCTAAAGCATAAACTAATTCTCTGGAAAGACCGGGAAAGCACCAGGCCCCCTGACAGCCCAAGACAAATGCAAGCGTTTGCTCATGGACGTGCACATGACCGCAATTAGCACATGAATATTGAGTTACGAAAATCATTACCATCCACAACCTGTCTCCAAGGGGGACACTCCTGTCACCAGAGGTAAGATCTCTGACACCGATGTGAGCCAACTTCTGAATACCTACAGGCTTCTGATGGTCATGTTGGGGGCAGCCATTTCCAAGTCCTGCCACGCATGTCATTGTCAACCCTCAGGCAACCTCTGACAGAGCATCCATAGTTCTAAACATAAACTGTCCTGAATGTCCCTGGTGCCATCTGCTCCGAAACCTGCTTGTCCTGTTTCAGATATGGAGCACACTATTTCCTTCCTTATCTCACTGTTTTTGAATGAAGGACTTTGATTTTCTTCACTGGGCTGCAGGACCCAGTGTCTCTCCAGCACACCTCAGACACAAAACTAAACCCATGTGTAGGACCAGGACCCCCAGATGTTGTGTTGGTCCTCCTGTGAAGTTGTGCACTTAGATAAGCTTCCCCATTGCAGTGGGCTGCAGAGAGCACCTGTGGGATGGATGGGATTGATCATTGGGGCTTACACTCCCCTATCACAAGTGTGGAGGAAGAACCATGGATGATGATCATGGACCTACATAGTTCACACCTCTCCCACCTGCCCTATGCATTGGTGAAGCTCCTCTCAGAGGGGTCCCAGCAGCTTTGCACCCTGTGAGAACGGGCTCTGGGTGCATCAGTGAGGAAGCTCGTGGTGCTCCGTGGTCCCCGCACTTGGCCTGTGTCCATGCAGAGCAGGCAGTGCGAAGATCACCAGGGAAGGTGAAGAGACGTCTTGAGGGTGGCAGGATGGTGGGAGTGGGATACAACAGAGTGATTAGAGGCAGATGAGGAGTTGATAGAGCATGGATCTGAGGCTGCCAGTGTCCAAGGCTCAGACTGCCCTCTACATGCACTGAAATATCTGAGGCTATTTGTGCTGCCCATGAACCAGTTATACACAGGAGATGCAGGAGAAGGACATGGGCAGAGGGTTCATTTTCAATTGTGCCCAGCCCTGCCTTGCCCCACTGGTGAGGAGTGGTGATGAGGTTGTCCTAAAGCATTAGGACACCGATTTCAGCTCTCACAAGACAGCCTTGAGCAAGCGTCTCCATCCAACCATTTCCCAGTTGGAAATGCTCTAAGCCTTCAAGGCTCTCCTTACAGCAGGGTCACTGGTGAATGTGCTACTGTGTTGTGGTGGAGCATGTTGGGTGGCAGGACAGAGCAAGCATGCTGCTCTCCTTTCTGCTATCCATGGGGAGCCATAGTGCTTCCACTAGGGAGGCATTGTTCTAGCACCCTGCATCAGTAGTTACCTGGGCCTGACACAAATAGGAATTGATCAAAAGCGGCTTTAAAAGCTCCCACGTTCCTGGAGGAGAAAGTTCCTCTTGTTGAAATTGGGTGGGAGAGCTGCGGTTTTTCCTCAGTTCCTTTGATTTGTTGCCTAATGCAGGGGATGGATAAATCTCTAAGCCCTGAGATTTAGGGCAGGATTCATACTTTACATCTTCAGAAGACGTAGTAAACAGCACTATGCTCTCTAATCCTGGAAGCAGGTTTGTACCTGCTCACTCTGTGTAAACTGGACCAGCTACAACAATTTCACATTGTGGCTGAGTTCAAAACATCCCCTTGGGGATGAAATGTTTATTGCAGGAGATTTTTAAGATGGTTCCTGAAAGGGAGAAATGGATTCTCACCTCAGTACCCTGCACAGACCGTGTGGGGCTGTCACATGGATGCAAAACCGGTGTGACTGCGTGAGTGGTGCGACAACCTGGCCCATAGGAAAACACTTGCTGGTGAGCTTTGTCACTTAGACTTTCCCCAGTGTATAGGCAGAAGGTGGGTGTCTTGCCCACAGTGGCAAGGAGGCCTTCATTTACCAAGGCTGGCCATTACCAGGGGCTGGGGAGGTGGTGGCAATGGTGGCTCTGCCGAAGGGAGGGAGTTACTTACAGAATCTTCAGGCTGTAGAGGCCAGAGAAAGCTTCCCCTGGGATCCTGGAGATCTGGTTTCCAGAGAGGCGTCTGCAGTGAAGAGAAGAGCCAGCAATGTGTCAGCATCCTTGTAATGACAGTCCCTTGTCTGCAGAGGCTTAACAACTCATTCATCTTGCCACAGTTCCCGTGGGGAGGAGGCTGCAGCACCTGCAAGCTGAGCCATGGTCACACGCTTGGGGAGCCTTTGCCTTCCATCCCCTTACAGTTGGGGAATGGGCAAAGAAAATAATAGCTTGTTAGCCCTGCAAGGCCTGAATCCAGCGTTATCAGCTTCCAGGGACAGCTCGAGTCATTCCCTGGACACCTGCAGAGGACCCCACTCCATTTCACAGTGCAGGCTGCCTGTGAGAGGGACCTCTGCTCAAGAGCATTGACCAGCCCTGCTCTATGCCAGGCACCTGACAACGAGGGTGGAACAGGGGAAGAACTACTTTCTGCTGGCTCACGCATGGTCCTGAGAGGACTGTCTCTAAATCTTCTCAGTGCCTTTTGTCTGCATGTGGCCTGCTTCTGCATCCTTCAGGCTCTCCTTTGTCCTGTCCATCAAAGCTCAATGCCACTTAATTTTCTTGAACTCCCTCGTTCCCAGCTCTACTTTGAGCTGTGTAGTCACAGCTAAGGCCCAGTTCCATCAACACATGAGTTTGCTGTGAGGGGAGACAGGGGAAGGGGCTGGACATGGCGATTGCTACATAGCACAACAATAGAGCCAGCTCATCTGTCCAAAACCAGGACAGAAAAGTCAGAAATGGTTCCTGAGTAAATTACAGCTGGAGATAACTGTAGAGGGAAGACAAGGATAAGGACAATGCAGCCGAGGAAGGCTGATGGATGAGGATGAATGTGAAGGGATGAGAAAGGAAGACAAAGTGAAGAGCGGAATCATGAAGGAAAATTGAACCAACAGGGGGACAGAACAAAGAGCAAGGGAAAATGTTCAGAACTGGCTGAAAGAATTTGTCCACATAAACCTGTGGGATTCATCATTGTACAGCATCACCTGATCAGAGCATTCAGATTTTAGCAAGGCCCAGAGCAGGCTGGGGCATTAGCAGGGATTTGGAATTTTTACTGACATTGGAAACTGCATCACTGTTACCATCACTTTCAGTGATGTCCATGACTTGAGTCTAGGCTTGACCTAAGGAGAATCTTCTCCTCTTGTTTCTCCAATAAGGAAATGTGGACCAAGCTGCAGTGGTTTCTAACTTTTAAGTTAGAAATCATGAAAACAGGTTTAACAACCTATTAAGACCCCGAATTGCCACTGCATTTGTGCTTTACTCTCTGATCTTCAAGTGGTCACACAAAGTTCAAGGTTCGACTTCTCCATGGTCACAGGTAAGAAACTTGTCGCCCACTTGACTTGCATCTCCCAAAAGGAGACAGTGGGCATCATTTGTGACCAGTCTCATCTCCAGCCAGTCCAAAGCAGGCCTGAGAGGTTGGGCATAGACTCTGGCAAGCTTTTCATATTCATTCAGCATTGACAAAGCTCGTTCCCTTTTACATGTTTTGCCTGTGGAGGAGGCAGGGGTTGAGGCTGAGCAGTGTCACCCAGGCTGGAAGCATTGTGTATTGCAATGAGGACTCTGCAGAGGTCATGGGGAGGATCTGGGCTGTTCTGGGAGCCACACTGCCTGGTGGCAGAGCAGACATGTGTGGGTGCCTGAGCCCTCTCCCTCCCTGTCTCTCCCCTCCGGAATCTAGGGAAAATTGCTCCTATAATTAGGCCTCTGACAGCATAAACAGCACAGGGTCGTCCCTTTAATGTGTGTGAGCAGGTTGCAACCTGCCTCTCTGCAGTATGCAAGCTGCCTGGCAGGCTGGGCTATTTGTCACTTGGGGGCTGTGATTTGGGGTAATTGCTCCTTTTGATTGCTGATTTCCACATGGGAGGGAGTGTTGTCCAGAGGAGTGGAGTCCTCGCCCAGAGGGGAGGTGTTCCTGCGCAGCATCCTCAGCCTGCTCCCAGCATCCATCCTATCAGGCTGTGCTTGCTCAGTGGGGGGGTGTCTGCCCTCATCTCCCTGGAGCTCCTACCTGCTCCTGTGCCTTAGCTGGCAGCAGTCTACATGTATTCACTGTTAGATGTGCCTCTTGACTTGTTTCCTGGCAGCTCTACACTTTCACGTTCACTTTCTTGGGTGTGTTTGAGTGTTTGATAAGTCTAAATGGATCTGGGACCTCCAGGACTAGCAGGAAAGGAGTGTGGAGCTTGGGGAGCCCAGGCTTGGGCTCCTGATCTCAGAATAGGGTGGCAAGGAGCCCCATGTGCTGGTGGGATGCAGCTTGTGGCATCTCAGCACCATAGGCAAAACAGAACGTGAGGGGAAAACCTCAGCTTTCTGCAGGAGATGCCCTGGTTTCAATGGGAACCATCTCTGGGTGAATTTAGAGGCACAAAACGTCCCCCAGTGCCAGGAGTTAGGCCTCTCTTTAGGATAGGCAGATTCAGTTCAGCTGTATGTTGTGCTGTCCTGGAGCTTACACCTTGAAATAGGGTTGGGAGAAGGGAAAGCTGTGGATTTAAAGTGACCGATGGAAGAAGAGGGAGAGAAGGGGCAGGTGGAAGGGGAGGGTGGGAGCTGGCGTTGGCTGGCTTGCTCTGGAAAGCTCCTGTGTTCAGTGGATTTTAGATTCTGCTCTCCCCCCACCTTCCCCACTCCCGTGATTTCTGGGAACGTTCCTCCAGGCTTTGATCTGCATTCCCAATACACTCCAAGTTGGAACAAACTCATGGTTTACCACCTCATGGTTGCTGCAGTTCAGTTACCACAGGCTCCCACCCCCTCCTGTATCTTGGGCTTCTTGGTCATGCTACAACTTCCATGGCACACCCAAGGGCTGTTTGTTGGGCATGATCGCTCATGTCATGTGCTCAGGCAACACGATGATGCTCTTATCGTTCACATTAGGAGGCAGGAACATTGCCCATTGGCAGGACAGGACAAACATGTGTGTCCATATTCCAGTGGAATTTTCCCCTTGCCAGATCTTTATTGGGCATGTCAGCCTCCCCCTTTGATCTTCTGCTCTGGTTCATTTCTCAAGTACTAACACTGTCAAGGCAGAGTTTGTGCCCAGTTATTCCATGCTTCTGTCTAAACAGTGTCATCATGCCAAGACTGTGCCATCCCCTGGGCACACAGGGGACAAAGGCTCTGTGTTCTGCTTGAGTTTGTCCTTGTGCTGGTGCAAAAGAGGAATGAAGCCGATTACGTGGTAGAAGTGAAAACATGGGACGTTTGAGGAGAAAGCCAGGCTTGAACTGTCCCTTCCCTTACAGGAATCTGCAGCTTGTCCTAGTCCGGTATCACCTGGAGGTGTCTCTAAAGTGCTCCTTGCTTCCTTGCTCCATCCCTGAGGACAACACTAGGCAGGCCTGTTTCTAATTCTGCTCTCTGTACCCCCATCAAATGCCTGTTCCAACTCGATAGATTGATGGCATTCGTTTCTTTTGTTTATGGTTCTCAAGCCAGTTTTCAACCCACATGAATGTTCGCATGCAAGCTACTTTGGATTCATTTGCCAAGACACAACTCCTTAATGAACAACCCAATGCAGGACACTGAATGCCTTCACTCCATTCCCTTGTATTATAAACTGTCAAGTTTTTCAGGGGATATTTGTTAGTTCCATACCTTCAGAGCAGTTTTGACCCTTGACTGTATTCTGTGTGCCCCTCTTGGAATACCCCAGAATAGAGTTAGTAATTTGGAAGGCAGTATTCAGGAAAATTGGGGCCAGCTATCCTCACTTGCAAGGGTTTCTCAGTTGCTGCACATGAACCCCAGCCTAAATGGAGTTCAAAAAGAACTGAAAGCTCTAAATTGTCACTACATTTTGAATTTGACTTGCCCCCCTGCAATAACTTGGCTTCATTTTTCAGTGTTCTCAGAAGCCCCTACCTCCTGTCCCCACCTGCAGCTTAGCCAGCGTCTGCCTCCACACCATGCCAGATTGCACAGGGATGACCTTTGATAGGCTTCCACAGGGGAATTATCCTTAAACCCTCTCTGTGCTTTTGCCCACCCACCGAATTGATGACCAGGGCTGTCCTCTGCCAAGGATCAATGTCAACCAGGAGGACAGAAGTCCTGCATGAATAAAGGCTAGACCAAGTTGCATCCTGGGGCCTTCTCAGAAACAGGATCTAGGCAGCATCCTGAGGGAACCAGGGAGTCCAAGCAAGCAGGGAGCTGCAGCTCCTCACCTACAGCCATCTGGAAATGGAATGTTGCCTCCAAATTTCAGCATGGCAAAGCAAGATCATGGCCCTACAAGCATTGTCTCTAGCACAAACCTCTTCAGGCTGCTGTGTCATGGAAACGGACCAAAGCTGCTCTGCTAGGAGTATCCAGCTCCAGAGACGTTATTGCACTGCTCCAGGAAAGGCTTTTCTCCATGGTGCCAGCACACTTGAACATTGCCTATAAATGTCGACACCCTTTACACAGCAGAGCTGTCACTCCTGAAGGAGTCATGCCCCAAAGCCAGCACTACTGCCATGCTGCCTCTTACAAGCACGAGATTACTTTGGAGTGAGATCCTGTAAGGGACAATATCCCCAAAGGTGGATGCTTTGGATGTCTGGGAGCTGATGTGGGTGATGGTAGGTGCTCCAACACCACAGCAGTGCTGCTGCTCTGTGACCCATAATGGCTCCACTGGCCCTTGCACCCGCATGGTAAGAGGCATCAGAAGGGGGTTCCCTCCTTGGTGCAAGGGGGGAGAAGAGGCCTGCTATGTTCACAACATACATGCATTTTGTTTTGGTTTGCTTTATGCTGTTCCTTCCCCTTCAGTCCCTTCGGTTGGAAGAGCTGCCTGAGAAAGGGAACAGCCTGCAAGGGGAGGCTGCGGTGTGGGTCCTGAGCCTGCTGTGCCTGCACTGATGCAGAGGCACGGCACTCCCCGTGATGCTGAGTACCTCTGCCCTGGGGGCTTGAGAAGAGGCAGGTGAAAGAGCCAGTGGCTGGGAAGGGGTCTGATCTTGCCGCTGTGCCCTGAAGCAAGAGGTGAATGGCAATGAACACCTGCCTTTGGCTGCAGTTTCTCTTCTTGGCACCAAGTGCTCTTGTTTGGATTCAAAGCGCGGTAACAAAGCCCTTGCCGGCAAACACATTTCAACATGTTATTATTCCCAGGCCGGCTTTCAAGATCCTCTTTCTATTCCTTCTGTACTGATTGCTCTTGTTTCTCTTGGCTCCCAGCTCTGGCTTTTCAGGCTTCATTAACTGGAATTTATTAGCAACTTTAAACAATCTTCCTGCTGCCAAAAAGAGAGAAAGAAAGAAAAGAAGGGGGAAAAATAGAGAAAGAAACAAAGAGGAGACACACTAAACTCCAGCCTCCTCCCTGCCTGTGTGAGGCCCAGCTCTGAATGAACACCTCTGTCAATGGAAGTTTCCTTTGAAGAGAAGGACTGGTGAGTGCCTGGGCTGAGATTGCGTCTGCTTCCAGCACAGCCTCTCCTGTCTCCACTTTTTCCCTGCTGGAGCTGGAGGCTGGTGGTGACAGAGGAGAGTGCAGATTGATGGAGAACCATTGGAGAGGAGTCTGTGGTGGCGTGGACTCTTCAAAGCCATCTGAGATTGGAGAATCTGGTCTCTTGGCACCCTCCAAGCATGAGTGCTAATTGCATCCGCAATACCTTCCTAAGCAGCTTGCAGTAAAAACTAATGACTAACAGGCCCTGGCACACCTGAGAGGCCCATTCTCATTGCTGAATGGATGGGTAAATAGAGGCACTGGCAGGGAAAATCACTTCACCAGGACCACACATTGAGCAAGCAGCTTGAGCTGGAGCACTCCTGGTGCCCTCATCTGTGCCCTAAGTACAGCATTGACTCTAATCCCTTGTGGAACACAGCTGTTTGGTCTCCTGGGGGGATCTGAGGCAATACAGGAATGTCCTGTGGGACACAGCCCAGCTGGACATCATGGTGTGGCTTGGGTGACCAATTTGCTGTCCTCAAGACCCTCATGTGCCACCCTGCTCTCACTTGTTCCTTGCATGCCCCTACCCAGTATAGGTGAGTGTAGACAATTAACACATTTTGGGCTCAGGTGGATTCAGCAACCTGGATTCGCAGTGCTCCATGCAGCTGGAAGGATGTGCAATGTGGCACATTTGTCCTGGGACACTTGCATCAGGCTTCCTTTCCTCTTTCCTGTTCTTTGGTGGAGCCCCAGCTCCACGCACAAGCAGAGCCTTCATCTAGCTGCTCTCTGAAGTTCATGAGGTTCCACCTTCATGGGGAGCCTGAGATGGTGCTAAATTAGAGGCATAGAAAGAGGAGGCATCGTAAAAGGTGTGAAACACCAGCTCTCCTCCAAGCTGCTGTGACCCTGGGCTGCTGGGACTAGATCTAACAAGAGAGAAGATTGGCAGCAGCAGAGCATGAGAGGGAAACTATGAAGAGCTTGTGGAGGAGGCAGAGGAACATGGACTTCCTCTGGCTGTGAAAGAAGATGAGTTTTACAGACCGCATTCACATGTGTTCAAGGGCCAGGGCTGTCAGGAATTTCTAGGATGCTTTGGAGTGTCAGACCAAGGTAAAAATGTCCCAAAGACGTAGGAATTTCCAGAGGACCTGAAAAGAAGACTTTAAAAATATGTGTTGAATTTGGCAAAGGTTTTTGGCTGAGGAACCTGTGTTTCTTTTCTGAAGGTTCAATTGTCTTTTTTTAAGGCATCTTTGCAATAAACCAAGTGTCATTTGAGATACCATTTACTTGTCAAGTTTGGCAGGTGGACAGGCAGGTCTTCCTCCTCTCCAGGAGGAACTAACACTGAGATACCTGGATTGCCCCACATTACTTAGCTTTCTGGTCTTCACTCACTTTGCATGCTTCAGCATGGGCAGCTCTTCCATGGGGAAGTAGACAGAAGGTTTGGTCTCATGTGCTACATGGCACCCCAGCTGACTTAAGGAAATATGTTCTGCACAGATGAGATCTGCAGAGATCTGAGCTGTTAAACCTGAACAAACTCCTACTGAGGATGTGTAAACAGGCAGGATTTGCTTGCTTGATTCTTGTGCACATCCTGGCACAGTGTGATCCCATCCTGAATGTCATGGTCCTGATGTAATGTTTTGGGATGAAAGTCTGGTAAGGATGAAAGTGAAAAGAGCAGGGGAAATGCCAGGCAAGTTGCATTACTGGTTGATGACAGCCCTATGAATAGTGTACCCAGTGTCCCCGTCTGGATGTTGCTGTTGAAAGAATCACTTTAAATTCCTGATAGTGTACGCAAAATCCTTCCTTGCTTGATTTCATATAAATTGCTTGATTTCCATAAATAGGATTACTGTCTTATTGATGTCAAATTCAAGCAGGAACTTGGGTATACACAGACATATAATGCTACATTTTCCATTTCTTTTCCTACCCGTGATATTTTTTCCTAGTCAAAATACCTTCTCTTTCCAAATGACAACTTGTGGCATTTTGAACCTCGAGTAAAATGTTCTCTAACAACCTCCAATTATTTTTCAGATTTTCCTGTTTAAAATTTTCCTTTTCATCTGTTTCATGTTTCATTCCTCATTATTTTTGGTTGTGGGAAGATGGCTCTTTTGGAGCCTTTGAATATTTATTCGTTGCTGGTTGAGACTGTTCTGTTTGTACCTGACATGTAATCAGGACACAATTGCTTGCAGCAAGACAAGAGTTAAGTCTACAAAAGAGTATGGTCTCTGTGTATGAACGCTATACTACACCCAGTGAATGCTTTGGGTGTCCACACTTCAACATGGATGCTGACAAAACGGGAAGAGAAAGGCTGCAAGATGGATGCGAGGTCTTGAAAAAGCCACCTCTGTGCACAGCTTCAGCTCCAAAGCTAAAGAAGGACAAAAAATTCCTCCTGGTCAGTCTGTAAATGCCTAAGGGGAAGGGGAGGTTGCATAGCTCGGGTCCTTACAGGTCTGATGGATAGAAACAACAGACAGATGAAGAAGAGCTGCAAAGCAAAACCCCATGGTATGACTTGGTAATGATGAGATTTGACCTGTTACGGGAGTAATGAACAGTGGTATTTGGTCAGGTCTCGTTAGTCAAGACCAAATGTTCAGAGGAGTAAGTTTGTCTTTGCATTTGTGTGCCTGCATAAGTATGTAGAGTCACCTGCAAACTCTTCTTAAAGGCACAGATGGGACTTCCTGCTCGTGGCAGTGGTGCCTGGGCATGGCACATCACTATGCAGTGAAGAGGCTCATGTCAGTAAGGGGTTAGTCAGGTCACCACAACCTGTCCATATCACTGGCATTATGCTCTAGTGTTGCATGGTGATGATTCAGGGTGGCTCCACTGCAGAACATATGGCCAAAACATCTGGTAAGCGAAACTGCCTCTTTTCAAAGTGCTGCAAACACTTTTTCTGCAGGAAATTCTGACTTTTTGGAAAATACCATTTTGGCGATATTGATGTTGTGTATGGCGGTGGCTGCAAGAAGTGATTCAGTGAAGTGTTTCATTTAGAGAGTTAAGCTGTAGTAAGTGTTATATACAGAGAGTAACTTTACATAGATCAAATGCAGCATTAATATTAGTATTCCATGAAATGTAAAAAATGTGTTTTGAAGAAACTGTGTTTCTGAACAGAAACTATAGCGTTGAGAGGAGTAACAACACCAATAACACCTGGAGGCATTTCTCATGATCAAGTTGAGTAGGACCATACAGGAGCAATTTACCCAGGCAGAAATGGCCAACCTAAATATGCTGTCCCCAAGTTCCCATTTTGGGGGGCTCCCAAGGGATTCCAGTGGTTTCTAAGTGGTTTTTCACACTTTCAGACTTGGGGTCCCTTCTTCACTGAGGCACAGCCACACATCAGTGCCTGGAGACTGCGAGTGCTGCGGTGTCTGAGTGCACCTGCTCAGGCTGCAGGGCACATTGATGCACGATGGAACATCTCAGCCTCTGGGATGAACGTTTTGTTGCTTCAATTGCTCAGGCTCATTCCCTGCGAGCTCTTGTGTCTGTGATAGCAGGAGGCTGTGACTGGCCCCTGTGTTCGGAAGGATGAATGAAGCTCCCTGTTTGCCATCTCTGCTTCGGCATACACTGTTGATTTTTGCGTAATGGATTGGGTCCTGATTTATTTTGCCTTTTGGCACATGGACCATCTCAGCCCAAAGGAAATTACCACAGTCTAAGCTAGCACAAACCCCTCCTGTTCTGGTATGCAGGCTTCTTCCATCTCAGCCTGCAGCCGCAATGACAACACTTGGGGTTGCTACTGGAGCCATAGGCACCCTCTCCATCTCCCCTGGACCACCCCAACAGAGCTCTGCCTGCTGCGGCTGCTCCATACTTACAGCTCCTCCAGGAAGCGCAGGTGACGGAGAGTCCTGGGCTGCAACTGGCTGATGTTGTTCATGCTCAGATCTCTAGTGGGGAGGAAAGACAGAAGTCTCTGATCAGTAACAGAATAACCCCCAGTGACAGGCTCTGTGGCCCCTGCAAATGGGATTTCAGCATCAGTTTTATCACAGCTCAGGCTCTGACTGCAGAGGGATGGAGAGCAGTAACTAGAGAGACCCTCGCTCTTTCAGGGTGCTCTGCCAGAGCTTCTCCAAGTTATGGAGCAAGTTACATTTCTTAACACGACAAGCAGTATTAGTGGCATTGGTGGATGCAGATCACACTTAGGGAGGGTCTGAAACCTTCCATTACAGCTTCTCTGGAGAGGTGTCCTCTAACAAAACTGAGTAGTTTCATGAGCTCTACTTGAAACTGCTCCTGCCAGAGATTGGTTTTTGTGTTTTGGTGGGTTTTTTTTTTTTTCCTGTCTTTATAACTTTCTCCTCTCCAAAGATTGGGAAAATCCTCAAAAGACCTTTCAGAATTCAAAATTCTTCTTCCAGAATGAATGCAAAACCACAGTCATTTTCTGCAGTGCTCTGTGTGCAATGAAACATTCTTGGATGATCCTGGGATACAACAGAAGGGTTAACATAGCGTTTTGTGCTGCTTCTATTTTTATTTTCAAATCCCTAAGGGCAGTTGCTACTTAGCACCCATTAAAACATCTTCTTTCCTACATCAAAGTGTCTCCTGTTTATGTTGTAATGAATCAGTCTGATGTTTTGACATGTTGTGAAACAATGCAAAAATAACGAAAAATAACGTAAAATGAGAGGCTATGGAACAAAACACAGATCTGAAACATCCAATCTCCTTGAAACTCCAAGGCATATTCTGTACGTTGCCTTATGCTGTAGGGAAGACTCTTTGCTTGCGACAGGAGGTGCTTTTCAAGCCTCACTGAACTACATTTTGGGTGCCCATCCCTTTCCCAGGCCTGATAGGGACCCCTTCACTCCAGGTGGGCAGGGGTTGCAGGGATGTGAGACCCTCAGCATGAGTCCTACCCAGCAGCATGGCAGTATACGGCTGATGGTAATGGGGAGGTCAAAGATGTTTTGACCCCTTCTTTTCTCCCCCTGGATCCATACCCTAAAGAGGAACAAAACACACTGTTTTCTGAAGAAATCTTCCAAAAGGCAGAGGAGAAATACCATTATCTCATCACTCTGACAGCCTCACGGATCCACTTCACATGGCTTTTCTTCAAAACAGAGAGTCATAGAACCAAAGAATGGTTAGGGTTGGGAAATGCCCTGCTCCCTTCCCTATCACCCTCTTGCACCCCTGAGGCTCCCAGCCATGGCCAGGTCTGAGGGAAGGGACTCTTCCATCATCTCTTGGAGCAGTGAAGGAAAACCCAGCCCTGATTTCCAAAGCTATTGCAGGAGTAACATTTTGGGTCACTTTATTTCAAATTCACTGATGTTTTGGGTGTGTGGACACTGATGCTTTGCGGTCCTGCAGGACTTGAGTGCAACTTATCCACACTCACTGACACAAGACTGAGAAAGGAAGGCCCACAGTGCAAACCTCTGCTAGCTAATGGACAGTGAGGAAATATGGTGCCATGTCCCCATGGTATCAGGACAACATGGAAGGAATGGTGCAAGGACAGATGGTGTGAAGGGATAACGAGTTCCTCCAAGGGCTGGAAATCCACTCCCTGAGCCCAGTCTTGGACGCAGTGATTTTGCTAGCCACAGAAGGACAAGATGTTTCTCCACAGGCTGTGGATTGTGTGAAAGCTAAAGCACAGGATTCTTCCCTGCAGTGTTGTGGGAGTAAATATTTGTCTTATTACTCATGTAAAGATGTTGTTGACTTGTTGCTGTGTTTTCCCGAGCTCATGCTTTTCCTCTTAGTAAAGTTGCTTGTATTAATGTACATCCCCAGTGCATGCAAGAGTGGAAACGCTTCCTGTCAGCATAATCAGAGAAGCTGTTTATCTCTTTGAGTGGTTGGGGGTGGTTACTTCATCCAAACACCTTCAGTTAAATTTAAAAGGAACCCATGGCGTTTGAACCTTGCTGGATTTTGGTTTGGTTTTTTTCAACGCCATCTGGCAGAAAGATCAGGGGTGCATGGACTGAATGGATTAAGGAATATTCTGACCCTTCTCAGCTCTGTCAATGACTGACTTTGCAAAATAGCTCTCTTTGCAGTGGAGTCAACCAAACGCTGGGTCACTCATATTTAAGCATGGCTGTTGCATTTGCATTGGAGAAACCACTATAAAGATGAGGTCCATGCCATAAGAGGCATTACAGAAATGCACAACATAATTCAGATCCCAAAGTCCTTTAAAACTCAGAAGAAACTGGAAAAGAGGACACATGGTGCTGCAGCTTCATCCATGCTCACCAGCAGAGCAACTGTCCAGATTCGTGCCTTTTAGCTCATGGGACCAGACTGCATTGATGCATTGAGACAAGCCATCCGTCTCCTGTCCTAGTACTCCTGTGTTCTTCTTTCCTCAGTCACTGGCCTGCCTGCTCTGTCTGTAAGCTACCAAGCTAAAAAGGAAACCTTCTGCTCTCAAATGATTTTGCATGGCTGTGGTCTGCAATGCTGACAGTAAAGCAAACTACTACTGGAACTGAAACTCTCTTTAGGTATCACCCTCATTTACCCAGGAAGCAATGTCTTTTAAGGACTCTCACATTAGGTGTTGAAATTACTCATGCTTTCAAATGGCACTGCGCCAAAGCCATCACTGCTTATAATTACTGTGATTTAACATCCCCCTTCCCCAACTAATTCTAAACATTTATCGTAAGCATTTCTAACTTGTACCTGCAGGAAAACTGAGACACAGTTCATGGAAACTGAGCTCATGTGATTCAGCCTCAGACCTTACAACTCCTCTGGCCCTCGAGGGGTTCCTTAAATTATTTGCTTTGATGTCGCCTTCTTTCATGCACAACCTTTGATTATTCACTGATTAGCTGATGTTTCTTACCAAAAAATGAAGCGATACACACCACGCTTTGGGTACCCCGGTAGGACTGCCTGCTCTCTACCAGTGCTATGAGATGGTTACCACAGTGTTTTAGTTCAGGGATAACATGAGCTTTAAAGATCAAAGGAATTTCTCTTTGGCATAATTGCTCAGGCAGGTGGGATGCAGTCTGTGCTGCTGGTGCTTGGAAACACGGAGCCATGGATGTCCCTGTGGAGAGCAGCACAGTCCCTCCCAGCAGACTCAGCTCTGGTGAACTCACCTGTGGGACCTTGTAGAAGTGCATATTCTCAGGTCAAAACCTCAGGTTTCTATGCTACAATATGTGGGTCTGCCTGGAGGGCACTCTGTGATGCTTGCTCCAAGTAGCCCTAAGCAATATCCCCAGAGATACCTCTAGGGAGAGAGGGATTGATGTTTCACACAAACTTTGGGTGTTTTAAAAGCTACCCACAAAACTGGGGGGTCACTTGCCTGTGACCCCCAAAGCTCCTGATATACCTCTCCCCATATTATAAGCAAAGTGTTCCCCAGAGATGCACTCTAATGTGAATTAACACCAGCAGAAGTCAACAGACCTAAAACAAACCAGACTGAAGCCGCAGTATGTAAAGAAATGGTAGTAATAGCAGTAGAGTAACACAACGAGATTGTGGCTGCTCAGTCAGGAGGGCTCGAAGGTGAAACCTGCAGTGGTACAGTTTTGGCTGAGGCCAAGCACATCGCCTTCAGAGCCAGATGTGCATCTGGGTCATGATCTGCAAATTGCACATGACTGGCAGAGAGTTGGTGCTCTCCAGCACAGGTCTAGGAGATATCCTACAGAAAGAGCAGCTCCCAGCTATGGCTGCGAGGAAACATTCCTCAGCCATCTTTCTCTGTGCCCCAAAGGGGCAGAAAATCTGGACACCAGCTGCTGTCCCTTAGGTGCTCTCCATGGGTACCTCTGTCACTCAGCATGATGAGAAACCTGTGTCCTCCTTCTGCAAGAGCAGGGGGAACTAGCTGCCTTCAAACAGATCTTTGATCTACAAGGTCTCCACAAGCTCAGAGTGTGTTTTAAGGGGAAGACTTCAAGAAGTCAGCAGGGGGTACTCTATGGGCTTTTGTTTTCTTTCATACCTCAGAGAAATCCCATGTATGTGGCAACAGCTGGAAATGACAACAGACATTGCTCAAGCCACTGGGCAGGACTTGCAGTACTGAGGGAAATGGACCTTGTGCTCCTGTCCTGTACAGAGACATGGCCATCCCAGAGAACAGATCTGACTGCTGTCTTCAGGTTTGGAGCCTACAGGAAGCTACTGAGAATCTCACATGGTGACAACCTTCTCAAGCCCCAAGTTGCTCCACTAAATGAATATCTTCATGATTTTCAAGATGTTTAGGGTATTAATGTGCTCTCTTCCCAGCACAGACTCAATGTAGCTCCTTTCAGCATTAGTGCCAAACACAGGGGTTCCTGGACTGTAATAAACCCCTTCCTTACACTCAGACAGTTGGGAAAAGCCAATGATCTGTTATCCTCTTGGTTGGTTAATTGCACAATTGTAGCACGAAGGACTCCCAGGCCAGCAGGCTCATTGCTGGGGGAACTGTACAAACCAGACCAAAATTACCATCCTTCTCCTGGAAAAGTCCAACATCAAACCTCCTCTTGCAAGGCATGAAATGCTCTTGTCTCTCTGGAATCACTCGGTGATGAGCAGTGCCTCTATCTCCTGGCCGCTCTCATTAGCATCCAGTGAAAAACGCACAATTACACCACCTTTAGGAAAGAAGCCCAAAGGCAAGAAATGATGGTTTTAGGAATTCTTCAGATTATACTAGAGTGATTCATAAAGGTTCTTGTTATCTCCTTCCCTCTTTATCTTTAAATCTCCGAGGTCACCACAAAATACCTGAATTGCTCAGGGCAAAACTAGGCCTGATCATAGAATGGTACTTGGAGCCATAGAACCTAAAAGCCTGCAGGTTGAATACTATTCTAAAGGTAGTCTCCATGAAGAAAAGCAGAAAGCGAAGATAAAGAGATCAAAGCAGAAAGAGCTCATTTGTATTACACCATATCTGGAGGCACCAGCCCTGCTTCAATCCCATATCACTGCAATAGGCAAGAGCAGAACGTGTTTCTACTCCCACCTCTCCATGTCTGAAAATAGATGAGCCATCTTAGATCATCCCCCATGTGTAGGCCCTATCCAAGATCTCCAAGATGTTTCAATAATACTCATTCAGGGCCAGTTTGCCAGGGTGAGATTAAGCCCATCCCTGCACCATCAGGTCTTCAGGAGTCTGGTCTGTGCAGTGAATACCAGTGACCTATGGCAAGCTCAACATTCATGCTGCTCTGGCACTCCACTTTCAGTTGCTCTTGTAACTGCCTTGGCTCTGCACTGTGTTATGATGCTCCACGCATCAGAGCAGAGAGGGGCTGAGCAAAGGAGCAGTGTGTTTCTGCCCCTGCGAATGGTTGATGTGAGAACAAGAAGAAATATCTTTTAGAAACCACGCACTAGGTCAGGGCTGTCAGTGAATGCCATCCCATGCAGGGCCCATGGGGCAGTCAGTGCAGGAGGCTGCTTTGGGCTGGATGTTGAATTTAAAGAACGAAAAACGACGTTGCAAGCAAATATCCTTCCTGCCCACTGTGTCATTGGAGCAGCCCAGCAATATCGTGACTTTAAGCAGCTAAGTGGCCTCTGTTAGATCCCTAGAAAGAGCCTCACGCTCTCTGTGTGTGGGTTTGTTCCTCATCCTTCTCTAGGTCTCTGCTGGGCTCCAGCTCCCCACTCGCTGTGCTCTTTGTGAACAGATTTAGTCACATGGAAAGCAAAACCTCTCACCCTGCCAGAGCAGGTATCCACTTAACACCCAGAACAGCTATCAGGGAAAGGTAAACCCAGGAGCACCTTCCTCTTTGCTGCCCAGCCAAAGCCTTTTGAAAGAGATAATGAGCAGTAAACAGCAAACAAACATAACTGGTGCATCCGTCACGTTCCCCACGCAAATGTCCTTGAAATCAACTGAGTCATGGAAATATTGTGCTTTCAAGTTGGCATCTTCTGCTTTGATTAAGGCAGGGTACTTACAAAGACAATGTGTTGAGAAACTCTTACCCAGCCCTGCTCTGGGACACTAGCCACACTCGCCTGAGGACTGCTGGGGGGCACAGTGCTGTGTCCCAGGAAGAGCAATGCAGAAGGGTAGAAAGCGGGTCAAGGCAAGCCAGGGATGGTTGTAAGCCACGAGACTGGTCTAGAGAGCCAGAAACTCCCAGGCAGAGGCACTTGCCAGCAGACTGGAGCTGTTCTGTGCCTGCAGTACCTGAGGAGGCAGCTTGTTCATCACAGTCTGCTCTGCTTGCTCCAGGCTCATGCCCAGCACCTCCAAGAAGAGCTCTGAGGGTGGCTCACACTGAAGCACAGTGTGCACAGGACAGTAAAGGGCTTCAACATTTGTACAGTTAACATGGGAGGAAGGAATAGGGACACAATGGTTGAGCCTCTGTTGGTGCCCATGTGGTGGGAAGTGAATTGCTACTGAGGTATTCCTGGAAGAGCAAATGATGCATTTGGAAAACAAGGCTTGTTGGACTCTACCAAAAAGGCAGACTGAAGGAGCAGACAGATCATGGGAGAGGGAGCAGCGCCTAAAGAAATGGCCCAGTGCAGAGATGAAGATAACAGGACTACTCTGCTTGGCAAAGACATGTAAGGGGAGGCGTGACAGAGATGATGCTGGTTTGGTTCACGAGGAGGATGTACTTTTTAGCTACAAATTGCTGGTAAAGAATTTTGTGGATTCCCCCTACAAAGACACAAGACATGGTGGATAAATCTACCTGTGACTATTCAGGGTGATGTAGCTTTCTACATCAGGCTCAAGGGTGGCTAAAACCCTAATTCCTACGATATAGGGCATGGGGTTCCAGCCAGGATGAGGGCAATGCAGAAGGGGTTTTTGAAAGTCATCTTCTTGTTGCTCCTACTGGCTCTTGGTGAGTTTTCATGAGCAAACACCCGAGAGGGACAGCCTGGCTCTGCTGGATGCTATTGGCTCTTCTGGGTGGAAACTTCCACAGACCAAGCGCTTCCTGCCTTGGACTGGCTTTTGAACTGCCAGCTTGGAACCCATGCCTCATTCAGAGCACTTGCTGCAAGCTCTGCTTCTCCTTTTAGGAGCAGGCTAGGGTGAAGTCAGTGTGATCTGCACACACGTGCCATAGACGTACTTCCAATGGCATATCAGGGGCACATGCAGCCATTGTTATCCACATCCTTCCTTTGCACAAGGTCTGCACAAAGAGGAGATCATGGAGTCCCAGCCTGGTTTGGGTTGAAGGGAGCTTAAAGCTCCTCCAGTTCCAACCCCTGCCACGGGCAGGGACACCTTCCACTGGAGCAG
>JANRGW010038067.1:2364-28763 GCA_024733675.1 Psilopsiagon aymara | reverse complement strand
CAGAGGACAGGAGCCGCTCCAGCAGCCTCCGCTTGGCAGCCCCTGCTGGGGGACCTTCGCGAACGCGCAGTACTGGAAACGCTGCCCTGTCTCCCCCACCCCGGTCTCCCCCAGCACGTGTTGGGGAATGTCTCTGTAGGCAGCAAACACAGAGAGCTAGGGCGCGTAAGAATTTGCAGATTTGCTTGGAAAAGAAAAAAGAGGACACAGAGGAGCAATGGCATGAAAATTAATGTCTTTACACCAGTACCTCCCTCTTAGCAATAGACGAAACAAGGGAGCGGATCAAACTTTCACTGACAGGCTCCCAATGTGTTTAAGGACAATTTATGTTGACCAAAAGAAATTCTTCTGGAACACTGGCAGATTTGTAAGCAGTGCAAACACTGCCAAACTTCCGTCTTCATCAAAGTTTGGGTGGCATTCCCAGATGAGCTTCAGCTGGGAACCTGATGGTCTGGTTGATTACAATGACCATCAGTCCCTATCTAAACTCACGTTGGTTGGTATATGACACTAAAAAGACTTCAGCTTTGAATGGTGTTTCAGGCAATGCAGATGAAATTTAGCTAACTGCTAATACTTTTATATAATAATAAAACCACCGGAGTATGAAAATAAGCCAAGACTTTGTTTATTTTCCAACTGCATCCATTCTTCCTTTTTTGAAGTCTACATTTAAAGGGTTTAATTTTTACATAACACACAAGTGCTAGAAATTTTTTGAATCCTGTTTAGCAACCATGTAAAACCTCACCAGATTTTGCTTAGAAAGATTTTTGGTTTCTTAAGGGAGAATTCCTTAATTCACGTAGTGTACTATAAGTGATTTCCTCAGACTATAGGGTACGTGGTGACTGTAAATTGGCTTTTACATAACATTAAAATACATGTAACTGTTTTGAATTAGTGCATTTTCAAAACTCATTAACATGCCAGCTTTTTGTTTAACAACAGAGCTTAACTATTTAGATGAGTTTCAAGCATACAAGTAAAATGTTATAACATTTTATGTTATATAATGCAATAAGTATGTATTGATACCATACACTAACTGATACAAAGGCAGTCACAAGTAAATTTTCATTGTGATATAGTTCTGATGATCCTTAACAAATTCACAGTCTATAAAAAAATCCATTCTTTTCTCTTAGTGTGCACATAAAACCGAAAGAAATACATTTCCTGTAACTTTGGAACAATGTGTTCTAGGAGGTGTAGTAGCCTTTAAATTCAGATCCACTAGTCAACTTTATAAATATCTTTCCAAACAGCAGCTTCATAGTAGCATGTGATGAGATTTGGCTTTAGCCTCCCATGTTTAATATATTGCGTTCCCTTTAAAACACTCATTTAAATGAGAGATTCTTTTTCTCCCAGGGACAGAATTCAGTCTGTGTAGATCTGAGCCTCAAGTTACTAAATATGGATCAAAACTGAAGTTCAGTGTGTAGTTACTGAATTGTGATAAATCATTATACTACAAAACAAAGATTTTATAGGCCTAACAATAAAATATTTGATCCAGTGGTTTGGGGAGAGAGGCCTGGTTTTGAATTATCATGCTGCCTTTAAAATTGGTTTCAGGCATTCTCAGTTACATAAAGTCATTAAAGTGAAAAATGCTAGGTAAAATAATGTTCACAATTACAATTACTTTTTAGTGCTGCGAATAACTTCCATATACTCACTTAAGTTGGGCCCTTACTGTTCTCTTCTGCTGCATATTGGAACAGTATCGATCTTCATTTCCTATTGAAATTGAAAAGATCCAGCAAGCTCAGGTGGACAGTGGAACTACAACTCCATTGACATTTGCAGCTTTAAAACTTAAAAGGTAAACTTAGATGTCCTGTGACACAAGTGTGGAAAATTAACTCCTTCACTGAACATTGAATTTGCCTTAGAAAAGCAGCAACCCTCATGCAAGCCAAAGCTATCTCAGTACAGCTGAGCTGTGAAAGATCAATGTAAAAGATGTCAAACTAAAGGGATACTAAGATGTTTTCTTTGCACTGGAAAATACTTATTGAGGTTGCTATCCCCATGTCTAGTTTTAGAAACATGGTTGTAGCATGTGTAAGTTTTGAAAAGAGGTCAAGGATGAGGGATAGATGAATTATGGCTGATGGCTGAGAGTTTTCTCGGTGTAGAGCTCTGAGGCAGTGTTTGGGAGTAGAGCATTCATGTAAGCAGCTTTGTTCTGGTTTCAGTGCAAAGCTGTGTCCTGTACCAGAAGCAGGATACTGCTCAAACTATATATGCTCCTGTCCTCTCCTCCTTTAATCAAGCTCCTACCATAAGCAGATTAAAATATTCAGAAAGTTTGTCTCTTAACAGCTCACTCCCTCACAGCAAAGAAAATAACAGATGTCTAGAATCCACAGCCAGAATTTTAAATATTAAATTTATTATACTGTATCCTTAGATCTGTGTTTGGATATTTAAATAAACTGTTGCTAAGCACTGCTCATTTAATAAGCCTTTATTATGAACTCAGAGCCCGTAAGTTTTGATATAATTCATGAAAGAAAAAGCACCAAATTCAAGAAACTCAGCAGCAGAAACAATTATCAATCTCCAGTATTTTTTATATGTTACTGAGAAGTTGTGGGTGTATCAGTCATCTGCAGTTGTTGTATGTCAGTACTTTTGGGAGAAACAGGGTTTGGTCTTACAAATTCTTACAAGTTCAGTGTCCATGTGACTGTACGAAGTCACGGGTGCAAACTATTGAAAACTAATCTAATTTCATGTGAATTCAGGCGAGATAACAGCAAACTGTATATAAAGAACCTCTGCTTCAGAATATATAATTATCAGAAGTAAATATAGTTCACCAGATTTGTTAAAGAAAAAAAAGAATCTTGTCAAAACTTAGGCCATTCTTATGCTTTATGAAGGTTTTTGTGAAGGAAATGGAATATAGTGAAAAAACATTCTCACATAGTATTTCTATACTTTGTGTATTTTAATCAGGAAATGTCAATATACAGTAGGACTATACTGCTCCCTCCCAGGAATACCAGATTCACAGGCAGTCACTAATAGGGATTCAAGGAGGAAGCAAGGCTTTTTTGTTAGAAATAAGATCTTTCCTAGATCGTGCTTGCATCACTTTATGTTAATTATTGTAGTGATAAGGAGACAGCATAGAATATTATGTAAACTTCATACATAGAGGCACATAGGTATTTGCACAGTTCAGGAATGAAACAAACCTTACAAAATACCTAGAGACATTTGCACATCTGCTCTCACATTCTGTGAATATCTATACTGATATTCAGTGTATATATTTTAAAAAAAAATCTATGGTAGCTAAAGCAAAATATGCAACAGGGCAAATATTTGTTCTTGAGAAAATCAAGGACTGTTGGCAAACCAGAGGATATTATATTCATCAACTGAACCATTGTTTGTGAGCTTGTTATGCAGTATACCAGATACTCTAACCAAATCTGTAGCTACTCTTTCATTACTGCAATCAAGATATAATACTGAAAGCATGTAAAATAATATCTGTTGGATTAACACCAGCATGGCAGGTACATTTTCTTGATTTCCTCACTGCTACAGATCAGTCAGTCTGGCTTCTGCCCCAGGAGAATCTTGGGCGGGTCTTCTTGGAACACATTCTGAGGCACATGAAGAACAAGGTGCATGGAAACAATCATTCATTTAGTAAGGGTAAATCTAGCCTGATCAATCTGTCTTCTGTGAACTAACTGAACATACGGATGAGAGCAGTGGATGATACTTATCTTGGCTTTTGCAAGGCTTTCTACACTTTCTCCCACAACATTCTTCTGTCCAAGTTGGGACATTACAGACTGGGTGGGTGAAAGCTAGAGGGGTAACTGGTTGGATGGTTGGGCTCAGAGGGTAGTGGTTGATAGGCTGTACTCTATCGAGATGTCAACTGCAAGTGGCATCACCCAGGGATCTATCCTGACATCTTTAAGGATAAAGGATCTATCCTTCCACCTTTATCAGTGGCCTGGAGGACACAAAGGAGTACACGTTCTTCAAGTCTGCAGACGCACAAATTGGGAGGACTAATTGACATGCTTAAGGGAAGGACTGCCCTCCAGAGTGATCTAGATGTGCTGAAGCAATGGGCTGACAGGAACCTTATGAAATTTGACAAGAACGAATGCAAAGCCCTGCACCTGGGAAGAAAAAGCCCTGCAGTGATGGGGCCAGACTGGGCACTGCCTGGCTGGGGAACAAATCTTTTGAAAAAGCTCTGGAGATTCTGTCAGACAGCAAGCTGAGCTTGAGCCTGCAGTGAGACCTGGCAGCAAAGCAAGCCAACACCATCCTGGACTGTATGAACAGGAGCACAGCCAGTAGCTTAAGGAGTGTTATCCCCCTCTAATCTGTATTTTAGAGATCACACCTTGAACACTGGATCACAGGATAATTCTGGCTGAAAAGGCTCTCAAGACATCTCCAGTAAGTATCAAATACAAGACCTGACCAAGGGACTTTATTCAGTTGGATCTTGAAACCCTTAAATCATAGAATCATAGAATAGTTAGGGTTGATAAGGACCTTAAGATCATCTAGTTCCAACCCCCCTGACATGGGCAGGGACATCTCCCACTAAACCATGTCACTCAAGGCTCTGTCCAATCTGGCCTTGAACACTACCAGGGATGGAGCATTCACAACTTCCCTGGGCAATGCATTCCAGTGCCTCACCACCCTTACAGTAAAGAATTTCTTCCTTATATTCAATATAAACTTCCCCTGTGAAAGTCTGAACCCGTTGCCCCTTGTCCTATCACTGCAGTCCCCAATGAAGAGTCCCTCACCAGCATCCTTATAGGCCCCCTTCAGATACCAGAAGGCTGCTATGAGGTCTCCACGACAAAACCAGCCTGATCCAGTGCTGGACTATCCTTGTGGTGAAGAAGTTTTTCATTCTATCTAGTCTGAAACTCTCATTTCAACTTAGGCCCATAAGCTTCTGTCTTCCCACCATGCATAATTATGAGGAGCTTGTCACTGTCTTCTTGGTAGACTCCTTATGGGTATCGTCAGGCTACAGTTAGGTGTTCCCAAACCCTTCCCTTTGCTAGGCTGAACAAGCCTAAATGAGCCAGTGATTATACAGAGCATCATACAAGTGTAACAATGTTCAATTTACTAATGGATTTGTCTACCCCCTTGTTTTAAAATATCATCTCTAGTACTTTAAGGGATAAAGAATGAGAAGTATAAAAGAAGCAAAGACAAATGCAGTAGAGTACCTTACAGTGAATTTAAAACTGGTTTGTTTTTTCTGTACAGCTTGCTCTCATCTCTACTTTCCATCTACGTATGCATTTTTTCCCCCATCTTTCCTATTTCAAAGATGGATCTCAGACAAACCTTCTCACTCAGTGGGAGGATTTTCAGAGATATAAGCAGGCAATTGGTTGACAAGCTAATAAAATCCACATGAAAGGTACTGTTGATTTCAACTGGATGTAGGAATGAGCCCTTAGTTATACTAAATGAGAAATGTTTGTTCACTTTGAAGTGACACTATTTAGTTAAAGGCTCCCTGAGAAGCAGAGGTCTGATAGCTCACTTATTCTGAAATGCTCTGTACAAATTCTTCAGTACTTGACTGAGGCAGGAGGTAAGGGGCAAAATGCATTTACCATGTATTTCTTGACATAGTATTATAACAGTAACATGCATAATTTTTTTCACTACATTTCACTATGTATATGTGCAGGAAACAAAAAAGCATATGGCTGGCAGACATTAAAAAATATATTTATATGAAATATCTCAAATCGGCTTTGTATTTAAAAAGATGGGTTTAACACATTAATTACCATCTGCATGTTTACTGAACTGTCTCAACTCTGTGAAAAATATGACATGTCCTTAAACATTTGTTGAATCTTAATGCATACTGCAGAATCACTATTTAACATTCAACTAGCAATTTAATTTGTTATATGAAGGCTTTTTGTTTTAAACTTGGTTCAACAGTAATCAAAGTGTTAGATATTCTCTACGGTTGGAGATTCATCGGTTGTTGGGCGTTGGAAGGAGGATAGTGGGAAGTAGTATTGAAATCAGGATTAGCGGGATTCCAAGGAGGTGTGGGCTTGAAAAATGGTCGAAGAAGGTTAGGATCATGGTCAGGTTCAGGGGTTGTTTTTAGTGGTTGTGAGGGTTTTATTAATTGGAGGGTTTGTGGAGGTGAATGATAGTATTTTAGGTTGGAAGATTAGGGAGAATGTTAGTCATGATATAATTATAATGGAGAATCATGGATTTGGGTTAAGTTGGGGCATATCATTAAGGAGGAGTGAGGTTCCTCTTTGTCTAGCTTAAAAGGCTAGTGCTGATGCATAGCTTCTTAATGATTAGGAGGTTAGTAGTGAGGATCAGGTTTCGAAGTGGGCGAGGGGAGTGGATTCTACTACAGTTGGTATAAAGCTGTGGTTGGCTCCGCAGATTTCTGAGCATTGACCGTAGAAGATTCCTGGATGAGTAGTGATGAATGATGTTTGGTTGAGTCGTCCTGGGATGGCATCGGTTTTTACTCCTAGTGAGGGCACAGCTCATGAGTGTAGTACGTTGTCAGCTGTGATGATAATCCGGATTGGGGATTCTATAGGGACGATGACGCGATGGTCGACTTCTAGGAGTCGGAAGTGTCCTAGTGGAAGTTCTGTTGTGGGGGTTATATAGGAGTCAAACGATAAGTCTTTGAAGTCTGTGTATTCGTATGATCAATATCATTGGTGTCCAATGGCTTTTAGGGTTAAGTCTGGTTCGTCAATTTCGTCTATTATATAGAACATTTGTAGGGATGGTAGGGCTAGTAGGATGAGGACAATGGCTGGTAAGATTGTTCAGATTAGTTCGACTTCTTGGGCGTCGACGGTGTTTGAGGATAGTTTTTCTATTAATATGAGTGTTAATAGATATAGGACAAGGCTGCAGATTTTTAGGGCGACTATGAGGGCGTGGTCATGGAATTGGATTAGTTCTTCCATGATGGGGGATGAGGCGTTTTGGAATCCTAGTTGTGAGTGGTTGGCCATGAGAGATGTACAGGGTTTTCACCTGTAGCTTGGCTTTGACAGGGCCATGTAATTGGTTTACTAACATCTCATAAGAGAGAAGCATAAGTGGTTTGATATGTGGCTGGCTTGAAACCAGTTTATGAGGGTTTGATTCCTTCCTTTCTTGTACTTGAACGAAGGCAGGTTCTTCGAAGGTGTGGTATGGAGGTGGGCAGCCGTGGATTCACTCGATGTTGGTAGAGGTTAGTTCTGGTTGTGAGACTTTGCGTTTAGAGGCGAAGGCCTCTCAGATGATGAATGTTAGTATGATTACAGCTGTTATTGAGATTAGTGTTCCGATGGATGATAGAGTATTTCATAGTGTGTAGGCATCTGGGTAGTCGGAATATCGTCGTGGCATGCCTGCTAGTCCTAGAAAGTGTTGTGGGAAGAAAGTTAGGTTTACCCCTGTGAATATGACTCTGAAGTGGGCTTTGGCTCATGTCTGGTTTAGAGTGTATCCAGTGAATAGAGGGAATCGGTGGGTGAATCCTGCTAGGATGGCAAATACAGCGCCTATTGAGAGGACGTAGTGGAAGTGTGCTACTACGTAATATGTGTCATGTAGGGCAATGTCTAGTGAGGAGTTTGCTAGGACGATTCCTGTGAGGCCTCCGATGGTAAATAGGAAGATGAATCCTAGGGCTCATAGTATAGGAGGGTCTCATTTGATAGTTCCTCCATGCAGGGTGGCTAGTCAGCTGAAGACTTTAATTCCTGTTGGGATGGCGATGATTATTGTTGCGGATGTGAAGTATGCTCGGGTGTCTACATCCATTCCTACTGTAAATATGTGGTGGGCCCATACAATGAATCCCAGGAATCCGATTGATAGTATAGCTCATACTATGCCTATGTAGCCGAATGGTTCTTTTTTACCTGCGTGGTAAGCTACTACATGTGAGATAATTCCAAATCCTGGGAGGATTAGGATGTATACTTCTGGATGTCCGAAGAATCAGAATAGGTGTTGATATAGGATTGGGTCTCCTCCTCCTGCAGGGTCGAAGAATGTGGTGTTCAGGTTACGGTCTGTGAGAAGTATGGTGATTCCGGCGCCTAGAACTGTCAGGGATAGTAGGAGTAGTACGGCTGTGATTAGTACGGCTCAAACCAATAGTGGGGTTTGGTATTGTGATAGGGCGGGGGGTTTTATGTTATTAGCTGTCGTGATGAAGTTGATTGCTCCTAGTATGGAGGATACACCTGCTAGGTGGAGAGAGAAGATAGCTAGGTCTACTGAAGCTCCTGTGTGGGCTATGTTTCCTGCTAGAGGTGGGTAGACTGTTCATCCTGTGCCTGCTCCTGCTTCGACTGTAGAGGCTAGAAGAAGAAGGAAGGATGGTGGGAGTAGTCAGAAGCTTGTGTTATTTATGCATGGGAATGCTATGTCGGGGGCGCCGATTATGAGGGGGACCAATCAATTTCCGAATCCCCCAATTATGATTGGTATTACTATAAAGAAAATTATTACAAAGGCATGGGCGGTGACAATTACATTGTAGATTTGGTCGTCCCCTAGGAGGGTTCCTGGTTGACCAAGTTCTGCGCGGATAAGTAGGCTTAGGGAGGTGCTGATTATGCCTGCTCATGTGCCAAAGATTAAGTAAAGGGTGCCAATGTCTTTGTGGTTGGTTGAGAATAGTCATCGGTTTAGGGTCACAGGTAATATTGGTAAGATGGCTGAGTGTGAAAGCATTAGGCTGTAGTCCTTTTTACAGAGGTTTAATTCCTCTTCTTATCGACTCTGTAGTGAAATTCATGTTGAGTTGCAAGCTCATTGATATGTGTTTAGGACACATCAGAGTCTATTAGGCAGAGGTCTGTTGGTTTTGGACACCTAGCTGTTAACTAGGGTATCGTGGGGTCGAAGCCCACCTGTCTAGAAAGGTCCTAGCTTAATGAAAGTGTCTGGGTTGCATTCAGGAGATGTAGGTTAATGTCCTATGGATCTTAGCAGAAACTAAGAGGTTTAAACTCTTATTTAAAGCTTTGAAGGCCCTTGGTTTGTATTATCCTAAGTTTCTTTAAGTGATAGTGAGGATTATGGGAGATAATGGTAGGAGTGAGATGGATAGGGAGTAATAAGTAATAAGGGGAGTAATATACTGTGGTAATAAGTAAAAAAATGATGGACAAAATTATTAAATTTAGATGCTTTTAGGCTTTTTAGTTCACCGTATGCATTGTGCACAGAGATAATTTCTGTTACTAAAATAAAAAATGAAAGACATATTGATGGATTCTTGGGGTTGTCTTTCTTCCTCTGTTTCCCAAATTTCTTCTAAATTTTGCTTTGCTTATGATGCTTATATTTAACATCATGACTGCTTATATGCTTCCTGCAGGTAGATTAATGAAAGGGCAACAGTAGGATGTCATGTTTAAGAAAATAAATACACATAAGAAATTTGTAAGAAACATCTCCCTACACTATATCTGATGAGAGGAAAAAAACAGAAGTGAGAACAGCAACTTTTCACTTGATTTATGAGTTGAAAGATGTAGCATAGAACAGAGTGTATACCCGCTACAGAGGCAGTCTAGAACCTTTACGGGTTATTATTAAGCATGGTTTAATGGTAACATTTTCCATATTGGTGTAGCACAAGTTAAAGAGCAGAGAAGAAAAGAAACAGGGAGAGTGAATGGTATTGCAGTTTTCCTGTACTATAAAAAGTGAACGTCAGAAAAATCAAGAATTGTAAGAAATTATTTTGAAGTACAGCTGAAATTAAAAACCACACAATTGAAATTAAAAACTGCTTGTCACTCATGATATTTGAGTGCAGCTTGTCACAAAACAATCAAGTGAACTAAAAATTCAAAACTTGCATTTGTTAACTAATTAGATCTAATTAATTAGACCTACTTCATTTGCATTTTCATTAAATGTGCTCAGCAGAGAAGATATTTGGGAAAACAAAACATGACTATATCAGTAAGCCAGAGATGTACATTGCAATACACTAACTTAAGTAAACCTGACTGCAGGTAATTAACACAATCAGCATCAAGACTTAAGTGTCTGGGTACTACTACACCACATGTTCAAGAGGTATGTACATTATTAGAACTGAAAGTGGATAGATCTTAAAAGCAGGATAGAGGGATCAAATTTGGAAAGCTGAAATAAATTAAAAATAGGAAGATATATCTGTAAAAGGAAATTGAAAGAAAATAAATAGTAGAGAAGAAGAAAGAACTTACTATATTAAATTACTTTAAAATAAAGGTTTTCCAGAGGGCTGGTGGAATAAAGACACAGAACATGTCTCCAAAGATGGTTTGTAGCAGCAAAAATTAAAGGTGTGCTCAACAATGAAAAAAGGTAAAGTTTTGGGATTTTTAATTTAATAACAAGGAAGCCACCAGCAGTCTTCAAAAATAAACTTTCAGTGAATTCAAAGATACAAGAGAAATAAGAGAAATCAATAGAGGCAAGTAGTGGCTAGCTAGCACTTACTCTATTTATAGCCCTCAAATCTCAGCGTGCTATACAGCTACTGCTGGAATTTATGAATATTTATTTCTCCTTTTGAAGTTATGTTTTGCTGACAAGTCAGGGATCTATTTAAATGAGTTGAACAACATCTATAATAATGTAATAAAGGATATTTTACTATATCTAAAACAGAGTAGATCCCTAAAGAAGCATACCTTTTCCTTTGATGTACCTTGCACAACTATGTGTGTCCACTGACATCTTTGTGTTTATATGTAATATACGCATCAGAGTTACTTTGCAGATACTTTAAGTGACTCTTATATATATATATATATCATTAACTTTTAAGAAAAGTTAATAGAATGAGCTTTTTGTTTTTTAGTAATTCCTACTATCATTATAGTACTCATTTTTTTTATGTTTTCAGCGTGCAGTTGAAAGTATGCAGCAAAAACCATATTCCAATCACTTCTTTGGTAACAGATTCCCATACAAATTCCAGGGAAAAATATATCAATCTATCAATGCATCTTTTGCCCTTGTATTTTGTTTACTGGGACATGCAATTTAAAAGCCAAGTTCTGTTTGACTTTCACTGTCACAGCTGCCAACATAGTTTATTCTAGATTTGCACCGTATAAATAGGATTAAAATAAAGGAAGTGGTTTTTGAGAGCAGCAGGATCCTGTAAGTAAAGCACTTTGTGGCATGCTTAGATAGTTGTATTGTACACTCCAGGTCTGCTGTTGGTCTGTTACTCGACTTTGGCATCTAGGATCTGTGCACATAAAACCAGCACTGTGATTTAAGACTGCAGTTTTTAAAATCCTCCCTAACATTGAAAACCTCGAGTATTCAACCAGGACATTTTTTTTTTTTTTTTCCCTCTGTAACTGAGGTTCTACTTTCAAAGATGTCCACAACTTCCTTATTTTTGTTAGTACTTAATAGATCAATGCCTAGGCATCCAGTGGGACATTAGATTTCATATTCCCTTTGAGAGACTAAATATAGTAGCCATGTTTTACTCATTCCCATAGCAAACACACAGAATCATAGAATCAGCTAGGTTAGAAAAGACCTTGAAGATCATGAAGTCCAACCATTACCCCAGGACTGCCAAGACCACCACTAAACCATATTACTGAGGGCCTCGGGGTCTGTATAAACCACAGAGGAATTGATTGCATTCACTCAGAGATATACCCAGAGGGCAAAGAAGTAATGTGCCAAAACCAGCAGAATCTAAAAATGATTGAGTTTTGGCAGGGTTCTCTGTTAGTCTTCTGGTCCAACCCTTTTAGCTCAATCAACATCACCAAGAGCAGGTTGCCCAAGATTGCCTAGCAGTTGAAGTATGTGGTATGAGTATCACTGTTCAGATTCCTCTTTCTCTAGGGACACAAACTTTCAAATCACCTCACAGGAAGATAATTAATCTCCTTCACTACCTGTAAATGTTAATCAACATGGAAAAGATGAGTTGGACAAAACCCCTCAGGAATGGTACTGCACTGGTATTCCTTCAGAAGGTCCAAGAACTTGATTCTGTTTTCTGTTTCTTCGAGGGTCTGGGATGCTTTTCCACCAGGATCTATAACCCCATGTTTTCAACTCTGTTTTCATACAATAACATTTCTGTTCTTTAACTCAAAAGAAGTGACAGACAGATCCATCAAGACCAGACTAAATGTTAAAATTCAGGCGTATGGGAGGCAGAGGCTCTGAACCCCTCCAGAAGAGGTTTGAAACAAGTTATTTTAGATTTTATGTTGTCACTTTCTCATTCTTTTGACAAGTCTTAAAAAGAAATCGTGATGCTTTTGAAGATGATGTGAATACCTGTTGGATATGCTCTGAGATGTCTATCAGATAAAACTGTTTAAAAGACTGTGGTATAAATCTGCTTTTGGCTCTCGTTCAGCTTTTGCATGAACTGTCATGATGTCTCAGCTGTGAAGACTAGTACCATTTTGGATATGCGACTATGTGAAACTCTAGGTTTCTAAAAAGTTTTTAAGAACAAGAGATGTACTGTATTTAGCATTAAGCAGTAAGATGCAAGAACCACATACTTGAAATTAGAATCTAAGTGTTTGCCTAGATCATCTAATCAATCATTTACACTATTTTTAGAGCAATCCTTTTATCCTCTTATATATGTTTTACTTCTCTAGACTGAAATTGCCTGCAGCATGACTTTTTCTGATGTGAATGCTTATACAGTGGCTAGCACAAAGGAATATCAAAGCTGGTTTGGGCTCTGATATAAATTAGTCCATGGGACTGTGTATATTATAAAAGCTCCAACCTTACAGCTATGTGGCAAAGGAAGTGTTTGCTTCTGAAAGCTAAAATAAACCAAAATCATGTAACCAAACAATAAATACAATACATGCACTTGCTACTGCCTGAATGCAAATCTTAATTACACTTTTTAAACTAATTATTGTATACTCAGATTTTGGGCCTACCAACTAATTTAATGCTTCCTCCATTTTCTGTATTTACTTAAGCATCTTTTTTATTATATTTTAGTTTTAATGTCTTTGTAATGCTGAGTCTGTTTCAGTGTATAACAAGCACTCTGATGAGCTCTTATTTTCAAGACTAGTCTCTGTCTTGAATGGAATTACTGCTGCCTGTCTGCTAATATGAATAAACATGCACAGCCCATCTCAGAACACAAAAAAACAATCCTGATGCTGAAAATTTTGCTCATTTCTATCAGTTATATATTCAGACTTATTATCTGGAAACTCACTGCTTGACACTGAACATTTGCATATGTATGAGCAGTCATCCACCTGCATACACTTATTGGTGCAGTGTTTTAGCATTTGTGAGTAGGAATTTCAGACCTTATCCACCACTTTTACTCTTTATTGATTGGTCCATGATCCTTCTGTAGGAGGCTTCACCTGACGTAGGTATTGAGGAAGGTAGGCCTGGTGGAGAGGAAAGGGGGATATCATCCTGTTGAACAATTCCAAATAGTGCTGCAGCCAGCAGAGCTGCTATGATGTATTTGGCTCTGGGGTTAGATATAGATAGGGGCTTTTCTTGGCTTGCAGTTGCCAAAGTCCAACTTCCACCTTTTTTTTTTCTTTTTTCTTCCAGTTCTGTGAGGTTCAGCTTAAATGTAAAACAGTTCTTTTTTAGAGGTGAATATAAACTCAGGTCTTATCCAAATGGCACTGTGCTTTTAAAAACAACTTTCAGTTTCCTTTTAACACAGGTGACAGAACATTTAATGCAAAATTTGTTATTTTAGAAGCTGGTTTTAATGAAAGAAAGACTAAGGCATATAACAGCATCTTGTTAAATAATCCCCATTTTATTTAGTGGAAATACTGAACTTAACAGAAGTATTGTTATGAATGCATCCATGCTCCTTTGTACTGTTTTCCTTGATGACACTGAAGCAGTTGCTTTGTATTTGTATATCTCTCTCTGTTGTGGTCCCTCTTCAGAACTCAACTTATTTCAGACTTAATGTAGTAATGAACTTTGACTATAAGAAGGGCAACATTGGCTTTAATACTGTCAGCCACTCTACACCGTCTCTCCAGTTCCACCTACTAGAAGCCACTGGTAAGAGATGGAAAGAGTCAGGTGAGTTCCTCACCAGGGACTTCATCCAACAAGAAGTGCAGAACACACTGAAAAGGCAGAGAAGGAAGATCAAGTGCAAAAAGCACTTTTGTGGGCCTGGAGTAGTGGCTTGCTGTTGTACCTTGTAGCTTCTGTGTGTGATGCAAGGTGAACACAGCAAGGGTGATCTGGAGTCTATGGAATTTAAATGTTGTGAACAGAGGTGCTACCTCAGGAATGGATTAGGAGGGTGATATAAATTTAGCTATTACTTATACCTGCTTGCTATTAAGTCATTGCAAGTTGTCAGAATCAATATATTACAATCTAAACTGTGCATAAACGCTTATGCACAACAGAGAATTTAGCAGTGATACAAGTAGCAAGTATAGAAATCAGAAAGCAGGAATTGCAATGTAAATACTCAAGGTAGGTACAGAGAAATAAATGAGGTGGGACACCTGGGAAGACCAGGAAGTAGGCTATGACTGACTTTATGTCTTGTAATTAAAAAAAAAAATAATATTCAAGAGCAATGTATAGCATTAAGTAGTGCAGAGTGGTATACATTTCCAAGAACAACTAATGAACTGAAGCTGGAAGTCCTCTCTAAAATAAAATACAAATTAGAAAACTGTGTTCCTCATAAAAAAATCTTCATAAGTCAACAAATGATCTAATATCATAAAGATTAGGGAGAGTTTTCATTTAGCTTCTCTTTAGTAGGATCAGTTTTTCTGCTTCCTGTTGGAAGAGCAGAAATCACAGAAATTATAAATTCTGATGAATTTTATGACCGCCAGTGACCAAACAGGTGAGAGACATTCAGTTTTCTTGACTAGGAGAAAAAATTCAGCATGACCAATGCAGTTATCTGTTCCGTGTGGCCTGTCAGGTGACCCACATACGTACATGCACACAGTGGGAAGCAGGGAGAATTTAGGTTATTTCCATAAAAGAATAAGGACTCCAGTTTACAGAGAGCAGTGCAAGGTCTGTTCGAGACTGGAAGTACTAGAGAGGTATCATCTGGCGTGAAGCATTTGGAAATAGAGAAGGGAGAATTTGTGAGACTGATGCTGTGCAAGCACTCTATCCCTGTAAGGATACAGTAAGGTATTGTAGTGTCACACTGCAGCCCTTCCAGAGATTCACAGATCCTTGCATGTTTTTCAAGATACCACTTGTGGCAAAGTTGCCCATGCAATGACACATTTCCATTTTAAATAGAAATATTGCAGCAAAACCATTTTAATATGCAAAGACAACCATTAATTGCTCAAAGCTACTTCTTAGAAACTGAGCTGCTTTCTCAGCCTGAAGGGCTCATCTATTCCCACAATAGCCAAATATGCAAATTTTATCTGAAGAGAAAGTACATAATAGTTGCTTCTCCCATTCTTAAAGAAAAAGTGCCCTATATTTAGGACAAATGCTGAGCTTTGATTTGACTGAAAACCACAGCAAATAAAGAGACCTCAGTTATAATTTGAAAATACCTCATTTCACACTATTTTAAAGTTTTTAACTAGATGTCAGAAATGTAATAAATCATTATCAGTTATTAAGTTACACTATTCATGATACATTGGGAGGACTTAATCCATTTTAATGAATACTCACGAAGGAAGTTGGTGGGGTTTACTTTTTTCATCATTACAGGCTACAGATGAAGTCCTAGATACATGAAAATGTAGAGACCTTTGCTACTTTAAATTATAGAAATGTACTTTAATCTCATCTTTAGGAAAAGGAAAAAAAAAAATAAAAAAATTAACCAATGAGCAATATTCAAAGAGTTGTGAAAGATGACCTTAAATAAAGAGGTCAGAAGAAAAGCTGAAGGATGCAACTGGATGAAATGCCTCCTATTAATTTTTGACATGTTTGAAGAAACTAAATAATGACAGTAAGGAAATAGACAAATATCCTGAAAAAAACCCAAACCAAACCAAACCAAAAACCAGAGAAAATGAAAGCTTGTTTAATGAGCTGTGAATTAAGAGAAGAACATGAAGAAATTACCCAAATTAGAATGCTCAATCAGCCTGGAATCTGAGATGTGATTATTAAGAAGGACCTTAATAATCACATAAAAAGAAAGCCTTAATAATCACATCTCAGCTATAAAAAAAAATGTAGCAGTGAGTTTGGTATATACTTTTTTTAAATATCTATAATGACCATAAGAAGGTTATGCAATTTTAGTAATATTTTGCATTAGATACTAGTGCAGAAAATCAACTGAAAAAGTAATATTCACAGTCTTCAAGAAGCAGAAAGTAAGATGTTACTTATCCTGAGATAAATGGTGTTGAGAAGCTGTAAATTATACTAATTCTTTAAAATCATAGATGTTGCATCTGCACACAAATTGTGCACCTGAATAGTAAGTGTTAATATTAATTATTAAGAAAAAAAATACCTTCCTACTAAAAGGCATTCAGAATAATTGTCAAGGCTGTGAAACAACAATGGTAAGCGGTGCTGCAGTTAGAAGCATTCCAATTTTCCCAGCTGAACTGATTTAATAGGTAAAAAATTTTAAAAAGTTGCTTAATTCTCAAAAGAAGAACTAGATCATTAGCACTGACTGTAAAATCATTTGCAAGGAAGCAACACTTTGGTTTGCTGATACACAAGTCCTATATTGCTTTTTAATGGCACAATAAGCTGTCAATTGAGATTAAGTTCTTGGAAAGGGTCTTTTAATTGAATTAAGCTTCTTAATAAAAGTAATCAGTTTTCTAATTCACCACTGGGCTATTAAACTACAATCCAGTACCAACTGGAGAAAAAGGAGAGTCTCAATCAGTTTAATTGGTATTTGGATCGGGCCCATAACATCAGAACCAAAGCTATGGCCTTCTCAAACTAATAAATAAGCAAGAATGGAACAGAATATGTTGCAGAAAAGAAGTAGAACCAAGACTTTAATTATTGTAATGCAGAAAGAAAATCACTTCATTGTTTAATTATAATTAGGTTCCCCTTTAATTGCTATATTTTCAAAAGCAAAGAAAAAGGAAAATGAAGAGCAGCAGCTTTTCCTCTCAATAGTTAGATCAGATAGCTTAGGGCAAGTGTATTCTACTAACCCAGCTAAGTGAAAAACAAATGGAAGCAAATTTAATGCTCTTACTGAAATGTTAAGGTTTTGGTTTGGGGTTTGGGGTTTTTTGGTTTTTTTACATAATAACAAGCCTTTCCTGAAATTTACAGTTTCTAAAAGATAATACCTGGGCAAAGAGTTCCCTGAACTTATAGCCGATTTTGCAGGTCTGTCTCCATGTGCAAACTTGGTGCTGTGTTATGACAGCTGAGATTGTGGTGGTTTTTTTGTTGTGTTTTTTTTTTTAACTAGCAGCATTGGGCAGCATAGCAAATAATCATCTGATTTTTCTTGAGAAAATGTATCCTGGGAAAAGCACACTGAACACTCATTAATTCTGAAAAACAATGCACAAGCATGGAATATCTTTTTCTGTTCCCAGACACTCCGAATTGACCAAAGGGGTATAGATACTTTGTTCCTGTGGAACAACTAGCTGTTGCAGTAAAAATCAAACAAATAGATGGATTGCAAATCAAATGGAAGCCTTCAAGGTGCTTCTTCAATTAAATCATTCATTTTATTAAGAATCATAAAGATTTTGTGATCTAAACCCCAGGACATTACAGTAAGAATCACAAGATCTTTTCACTTCTGGTCCTGACACTGACATACAGGATAACTCTGAGATTTCTGTTTCTGTTACTTGAATTCTGCTTTTCCACTCATTTGTCTTGTGTAAATGTCACTTAGGCAGAACGGCTTCTTTCTGTATAATGCCTAGCATACATGCAGTACAATTCACAGTAGGCTTATGAAATTCTACTGAGATGACAGAGAAATCCTGGTAGCAGCACTAAAATAATTAAAAATCAAACTTTTTAAAGTATATAACTTCACATAAGCCAGAAAGGGTGGTATCCAAGTTCTTCCTGGCTTTCTCCTTACACAAGCAGAAACACTGAATATGGTATGAAACGACATACATAATTAACTTGCCATCTAAACCCATTAACTAACTTTACATTGGATTAAAGTGAAATTTCCTTCCACAGAATCATTAAAAAGAGACAATTGAACAAACTACTCAAAAATGGAATAAGAAGATTTTTGTCTATCTAGGTTGGTTGGTGTTGGTCTTTTTCCATTTAATTTCATAACAGGCTTCCTTTAATATTCACTTTTTGGCCTAATTCTTTTTATTAGAAATCTGATATATTTCAGTATAGCATATATGCAATGAGTAGATTTTCTGCATTAGGCAAATCATCACATAGAACATCACAATCACATAGAGGACAGAGGAAAAGTAAAAAGTATTTAGAGGAAGAACTCCCTTCTTCTTTGAAGAGTATACAGAATGCTCTCTTTAGTCCTCCCAGCTGTTATTTTGTTTTAACTGTAAGCAACACAGAATACTGAGCAAAGTACATACTTTAACTAGAGACTGCTAATGCAAGATTTGCAATGAACTGACTGCTAGGTTGCTCAGAATTCAAGCAATAAAATTGCTTTGGGAAAGTGATCATAAGGTAACATGTATTGTACATTAGATGATTACACCACAGGACATTCCATAATGAGCTCCACTGCTGCCTCATTTTCTCCTGATAGCTATGCCAAAATAATTTGTGTTTTGCAAAATGAATCCCCAGCCTTGAAAAACAAATGAAAGCCTAGCTTCATTATTCATAAGTTGACAGTAAAAAATAGTTTCTATCTATAGAAAATAATGCCCATCTTAATTAAAAATTATAAACATTGATTTTGCATATGCATGTCCATATCAAAATAGTTTGTTATGCCAACCAATTCATACATCAGAAGTGCTACACACAGTACAAACAGAAACATGCAAGCACCTGTAAGATACAAAGCACTCCTACTTAGTTACATGTACAGCCTAATCTTAAAGAAACACTTCATTACTAGTAGCTATCATCCTCTGGATGATAAAAAAAAACCCTTATTTTTATTTGTTTCTAAACAGGGGGGTTCTTGTTGAAGGATTCTCCTAGCATTTGTATGCATATCTTGTATGGAATTCATTGCACTTCTGTATATTTTCATTAGACCTTCACTGACAATAAATATTTTGCATTCTATGTATATACAAAAGCACCCAATGAAACTGCTGTATTTTGTGAAGTTACCTTACATTTCATCCAAAAACTGAAATAAAATACAAAACATTGCCATTGCACACCAAGTCGAAGTGAAAGCTCCTGAATACATATCAGCATTAAGTTACTCAGTCAAAATAATTTATAGCATTTAGAACAAAAGCAGAACTAAAACAGTTTATGAATTTTACAAGAAATCTGCTTTCAGATGCTCATTAAGGCTCATTTAAAAAGTGAAAATGCATCATCTGGACCAGAATTTAGTGGGGAAAAAAATCTCATTCTTTCTAATATCGATCTGTTTAGGATTCTTGTATATTTAAAGTAAATTCCAGATCTGGGGCTGAAGTTGGAACAAGAGGTTAATCACACCCCACGGTATCATAGATGATTGGTTTTAAAACCCAGAACAAGGATTTTTTAAGTGCCATTTAGCTCACAGTTTAAGATGCCTGGTCTTCCATCATTATCAGTGGAAATACAGTCAGGACAGGATCTAGAGCTGCTCAACTGCTCCAGCTCAGGTCTCCACTTTGGAACGAGGTAAAAAGCTGTTTAGGCTGTACCATCCAGATTCTTACCAGCTATAAGGGGTGTGTATTTTTTGCAGGGACCTATATGTGGTTACGTAAATTCCAGTGCCAATCTGCAAGCTGAAATTTGCTGCTGTATGTCACTAAGCACTTAAAATTGTATTTAAAGTAGAGGAAAGTAACATGAGTTCTTCCCCTTCCTCCCCCCTTCCCCCTTTATTTTACAGGATTATTTGCATTTTTTAATAATATCCAAAGTGTACTTAATTAAAAGGGAGTACACAGCCTTGACCTTCCAGTAATTAACTTGTTTTTGCAAATCAGTAGCAGTTTCTTTCAAATTAATGGTGTCGTCCTGTCTCTATGGAATGACTAACACTGCAAATCTAGCTTAAAAACCTACTTTAGGACAACAGCACTCTTGCCAGTCCAGCTTTTATGAACAATATGTGTTTTTGCAGATGACATAGCTACACCTGCAGTTCTCTGGCCTGAGAGATCTTGGTAGGGCCCTGAGGATCAGGTGTCTCACTGACTTGGTATTTCATATTCATGTTTTTCTTACAGGCATGAAGTTTGGTCTGACTTCAGGATATCTACTGATGTCCACCACCTTTGGGAAAGGTAACAGGGCCCTTGCAGGATCATCTTGGGTGGCCCCTGCATTTGGGTGAAGCTCAAGAGCAGCAGGCATAGGTGAAGTGTCATGGTCAGATGTGAAGAGTTTGAAATTTCTGTGGCATGGTCTGAACCATGAGACTCTCATTACCTACTCTGGTGTTTCAGAGATGCTGCAAAGAATTTTCCAGAAGATAAATATTTTGGATTGGAAGAAAATTTACCATTATAGCCTTATCAGGGTCTTGCTCCTATTCAGCAGAGTAGAGACAACAGTATTTATCCTCCTGGAGCTGCATTAGTTATAGAATGAGTTGTTTGTTTGAAATACTTATATAAAAAGTAATTTAATTTCATGCTTACATAAAAAAAAAGGAAATAAACCAAAAATACATTACCATAAAAATGTAAACCAGGTTGCTAAAAGTAAACTGTATGATGCAAAGAATATTCAACTCTGTTTTATCAAGTACTTGATTTACAGCTGTGTTCTAATTTAACATGGCCATTTGAACAGGAGAACTCAGCAGCAAAAACACTATTATGGGCTATTGTTTATTCCAAACATGCTCATCACCTGTGGCTCTGCATATCTTCCATTCATTTATAACTGTGGAACATCAGGACGAGAACAGAACAGTTTAATTACCTGATGGATTTGAGCTGGATAGTGCATGGTTTCAAAAAATGTTCTTGTTTCTGGATTCAGATTCCTTTGATCCGGAAGCTAAAACATTTGAAATGCATTTACATATGAAGTATAGCACTAAATAACAGTTACAGCAACTGTACTCCTGTTAAAAATATCCATTACTTTTAACAATAGGAGTTCCATTAGCATCAAGGTGTTTTCATTACTGAATGTTTTCATTCTCTTTCAAGAAGTCAGTTTGCTTTTTATTAAGTCTGCATTTTTGGGGGCTGTTCTAAGCAAAAGAAAAAAAAAAATCAACCTTGCATTGTTATAACCAGGATCAGAGGAATTACTGCTGTATGCTGGTTGTAAAACAGATAGAAGCATGTAAACTACAAGAAACTGAAACACTGTGAAGCTACAGTAAACTAAACCAGCAGGTATATGGTGGAAGTACATAGTATCCAGCAAAAAGTCACAGATGACAGTTTCTCTCATCCTAATTTTCCTTATACCACATATCCTTGATATTTCTGCTAAACTCAGTCATTGCAAATAAGGCATGTTTGCAAATAAATTTGGTAGAATTGTTATTCAGATATGCTTAGTGTTATGTCTAATCATCACAGAATAACAAACCGAACCCATATTGTACACCCACTGAACGGCACACAATTTGTTATTCTGCCACTAACACTTTTACAGTTTACACAGCTGAAAAGGGCTTTGTCTTCAGCTTGGATAACATGTACTATACCTCAGATCTGCAGTTTTCCATTCAAGCTTTAATCAGAACAATACACTGAGCATTCACGTGGGGCATTAGATAAGCCTTTTGCTAGAAGCTGACTCGGAATCTCCCCATTCATTCAAATGTTTCTGGAAAATGTGGTTTAAACTAAATCCACACATTTTTGCTACTCAGTAAGAAAGTTTACTCTGTGAAAGTGAACTTGCTGAAAGAGTGCTAAACTTTGTTTAAATTGCTACCTGAATCAGAAAAAGTGCAGAAAGATCAGAGAGGTTACATTTCTGTAATGATAAGAGTATTTTACTGATGTTACCAAAACGTATTTCCTAACGATTCACATACAGTTTAGTCCTTTTCACTTTCTCGTTCTTTGATCCTCAATAGATTTTCAAATGTACCCAGCTGAACTAACGATTAAGAAAACAAACTGAAGGGTTTTGTTAAGAAGGAGAGATTAAAAATGATAAATTTTTAGAAGAATGATCTGTAAATCTTAATCATTTTACTTATTACTATTACTAGTAAGGATTTAATAGACTTATTTACACTATTAAAATGTTTAAAGATACCAGTGGAATGGAAAATAATTGAACTCACATATATAAAAAGAAACATAGTGACATCAAAAATGTATACTGTTGGTATCAGCATTGACATTTCAATAGTACCATCTAGAGCAGCTTTAGGGATTTTGTTACTGATCTGTACATAAGAAGTATAGTTTGACAATAAAAGAGGGAAAGGGCAAAAATCTTACATTTTGATTAAAAATAATATTATTTGTAATGCAGAAAATCCAGGCTTTTGTATATAAAAACCTTTTATTTGCAAACTACTTTGTTTTGCACGACAAAAAGTTTATAGCCAGCATGCCAGGTTAAAACTGTGGCCCCGCAGATAAACTTTTGACACTGACTATTGAGACAGTCAACAATACTATTTTCTGCAGAAAAAAAGATCCAACTGTATTCGAGTAAAAAATACACTCAAAATATTATTAAAATAAAATTTAAATAAATAATAATAATAAAATATTATTAAAAATATATTAAAATAAAAAGAGTGATATCTGATGCTTTATGGAAGGGCATTTTTTTCTTTGTTGTCTTCTCCCAGTTCTTTGAACAAAGAGAAATATTTGTATACAGGGCTGAAGAGAATGCAGTCAGCCATGAGAGATTCTGGACATGAGTTACAGCAACTGTAAGTAATTATTGCTATATTTCTGCAGGTTTGGTGGTGCTTTTTTTTTTTTTTTTTTTTTTTACAAGAATAGTTTTACTACAGTGAAATAGTATCAATTTATTCTATTACAACTGTGTTTATCCACATCTGTAAATGTAGAGGATCACTCAGCTTAAAGAAAACAGCATCTCAAAACACACGCATGAAATGTTTTCTTCCAGGGTACTTAAAATGTCTTGGTTACATTAACATGTTTTGAAACAACAAAGAGAAAAATCAAACCTTGGATTGCAGAAAGGAGAGCCTGAACATCATAACAGTAGTTACGTCAGGGCACCATGTTGGAGAACATCTAAGGTGTTCAAAGCCCTGCTTCAGAAAAAAGATTACAAAAGAAAGTAGAACTCAACCTAGCTATGCTGTGAATTTACAGGTTCAGCCTTTTCACTGACTTACGCATGTGTTCAGAGCTGTCACAGATAGTTACAGACACAGCCACTGTGACTCAGCACTCCTGTAAGGTGAAATAGGTGGCAAGATAAATAGCATGAGCAGAAAGAAGTATGCATGATTAGAAAGGGATTTATTTTTAAGTTAAGCTTTGCATAGTGGTTTCAACTGTCTTCTGCTACATTGCTATTTCAGAATATGTTTTGTTCTGCCTATTTTCACACAGGTATACAGGAACTATTCTTTTTATTTTCTCTTATAAAATGAAATGGATATTCTTAATAATTTGATGACAACTTTTAATAAAAAATAACAAATTTTCGATGCTTTTGCAAAGAAGACTCGGACACACACAGTAAAAAAATTAGGATATTACTTTTGTTCCTGAATTAAAAAAAGCTCCTATGGAAATTCAGTTTGAACAAGATCTTTAGGAACTAATTTTTATAGAATAAATGAGCCCCAGGGTAATGAAACAGAGGTGTTTTCTTCTATTCCCTCTTTCATTTATTCCTTATCTTCCATATCTGCTCTCAGCTTGCCTCTTCATGTCCTTCACTGAGGAATTAACTCACCTATGTTTCAACTGAAAGAAAAGTGCTGGTGAACTTGGGCAGTCTCTGTACAGTCTGTTTAAAGAAACCCACAACTGAAAAAACCTGCACGTACATAACTGACAGCCACCTCATTTCTGGATTAAGTGTAAATAATCTATTTAAAATCCAGTTACTAGTATTTCATGTGAATAAAGCAGCAGGGGCTCTCTTTAGGTCCTTGGTGTTTTAAATCTTGATTCAGAGCAACTCACCGATGCTCAGTGCAACACATTTAAGGACAGACCTCCTAGATGTTAAAAGCCTTCTGGGACTGTAGTTTGCAACTTCCAAAGAAAACAAGGTTGGCAGTATAACATCAGAAATGTTCACTTTGAATATAGTATATAACTGTAAAAAGGCCTTTTGATGATGCTATCAGCTTTCTATTTGGAGGAGAAACACCACAATACTGGCAACAATACTAATTTTTCATACGTAAATATTGGCTTCGGAAGCTACATTTCATTTTTTATGGCCAGGAACTAGTCTGACTATGACAGCTGCTATTTAGCAAACAAAAATTTATTACATCTGATAAAAACAAGATATTTGTTGATGATGTATTGCAATACATTTAATGTCACTATTAATTTCAAATTACTATGCAATGCTGAAATAATGGTGAAAGACTGAAAGCTGTCCTCAAAATGAAAATCCAAAGGGTTTCAGGTTGCCACTGTAAATAGACAAAGCCACATACATTAAAGTTGCACACTCAAAGCTTATAAAACCAGCACTCACGGCAATCAGAGCAAACAGTTCCAGACGTATTAGAAGGTGATCTCTGTATGGCTCACTTTTGGGGTGTGAACATCAGAGTCAAGAACAGTGGAAGAGATTTGGCATATTCCCAAGTCAAGAGACTGAGGTGGTTTTTGTGCTAGTCAAGTCAACTTCACTTGTGAATGGTTGGGATGCACAGCAGTTCTCTGGACTAATTTTGAAACTGAAGAATCTTTTTAAAATTTGAATCCACGGAAATTAATAGCAAAATATTATCTTTATTGAAGACAGGTTTGTCCACAGAAGTAGAATTTTTGTAACACTATTGAAAAATAATTTGATTGTGTGTATGCGTTACAACTCAGAATGTATGTTCTGCTTAAAAGAATTTTTGTAGGTATAGTTTCAAATCATTCCTGTAGCTAAAACTGAACTTGAGAGCATTGGAACAGTTTTTGAATTACTGTAAAGCATTTGTAAATGGGGAATCTGCCAAAGAAACTGAAGTTTTAGTTTCATGGCTGATTCATTACTTAGCTGAAAATAGCTTGGGTAGCAAATATGTTTTCCAAAATTTCATCTGAGAAGATCAAAGATGCTTTTTTTTCATACATCTTTGAAATTATTTGTTCTGACAAGTGCTTCTGTGATTGATTATAACTAGTGAAATCAGATGCTAAGAGTCTATTTATTTTAGCAATCCCTGAACTTCTTCAGGCTTCCTAAAAGACTTTGGATGATAGTTCTGGTATGATATCAAACATAGAATCATAAAAGGGTTGGAAAGGACCTTGAGATCATCTAGTTCCAACCCCCCTGCCAAGGGCAGGGACACCTCACACTAAACCATGCCACCCAAGGCTCTGTCCAACCTGGCCTTGAACACCGCCAGGGATGGAGCATTCACAACTTCCCTGGGCAGCCCATTCCAGTGCCTCACCACCCTTACAGTAAAGAACTTCTTCCTTATATCCAATCTAAACTTCCTCTGTTAAATTTTGAACCCATTATCTGTTGTCCTCTCACTACAGTCCCATCATAAAAACGATATTTTTCAGAGCTGAAAAATTTTAGATACTTATCTTTTTTTATAAATGTTTAAGATGCATTTATGAGTACTTTTATAAATCTAAAAGCTGAAAGCAGAAGAGTTTATGTATAATAATTTATTTTATAATTATCTTGTGCCTTCTAGATGCTTCTAGCTAGATTTCTTCAATTTGTATCCAAAAAAAAAAGCACAACAAAAGAAAGGAAACAGCAGCTGACCATCTGTGAAGAAACCACTGCCTCCAGTAACACCCAAAGTATAATTGTTTACTTCAGCTGAGGGTAAAGCTAAGATAAAACAGTTTCTAACTCAAAAAAAAAAAATTAACACTTCAGAGTGCACCCTCAGCAAGTTTGCCGATGACACAAAGCTGAGTGGTTCGGTCGATATGCTGGAGGGAAGGAATGCCATCCAGAAGGACCTTGACACGCTTGTGAGGTGGGCTGATGCCAACCTTATGAAGCTCAACCATGCCAAGTACAAGCTCCTACACCTGGGTTGGAGCAATCCCAGGCACAGCTACAGGTTGGGCAGAGAAGAGATTGAGAGCAGCCCTGTGGAG
>JANRGW010038066.1:0-16464 GCA_024733675.1 Psilopsiagon aymara | reverse complement strand
GCTGCCCTGACCCCGATCGGGCGGGCAGGGGGCGGGATATGGGGGTCCGGGAGCCGCTTCTGGCAGCGAGGAGAAGCCTCCTCCAGCCACGGGGGTGCCTTTGCCCCCTCCGGGCTGTTAAAGGCCCGTGGATGGGGTCTCAGCGCTCGCTGTCCATCCCCGGCAGGGCCCGCAGGATGCCCGCGCCCCGGCGGAGCTGCCGCCGGCTCCGGTGATGAGCGCCCCGGTGAGGCTGTTCGCCGGCGGCGGGCTCAGGATGCTGCCCCAGCCCTGGCGCCTCCTGTCCCGCGCTGCCGAGGACGCGGCGCTGCAGAGGATCCGGAAGGTGCTGTGCGTGGCCGAGAAGAACGATGCTGCCCGGGGGATCGCTGAGCTGCTCTCCAACAGCAGGATGCGGCGGGTAGGGATGTGCCACAGCTCAGTCCTCATACCCGGCTCTGCCTTAGGGCCTGCCTGTGCAGAGCATCGGCAGCACAGCCTGTGTCTTGTGTGGTAGCCTCAGCATGCTCAGCAGAGCTTGGCATGGGCAGTTCCCGTCAGCACATGCAACATCTCACACTGCTTTTGTGTCTGGTTGCTTCTGACCATACAAGAGTGCAAGAATAACTTTGCCCAAATGTATTTGGGAGCCTTGGATCCCTTTTCCTGTTGGGATTCAGCTCCCCAGGATTGCTTCCTCTGTCTGGACAGCCTTCTCCAGGCTCTGAGCTCCACAGTGAGGGCTCCCTGTGTTCCTTCTCCATTTACAGTGTATGTGAAAGGCTTTGGGAACTGAAACCATCTGCTGGCATGTGTTTCCCAGGCAAAAAGCACAACTTTTGCAGCATCAGCAAGTGTCAGGGGTTTGCTGGAGTGCACATAATAAAGCAAAGATGGTCTGTGGTTTAGAGGAGTTCAGAGATCTCTCCTCTCTGCTGCTTTGTTTTGTGGCTAACAGTTTGCATATCTCACTTGGTATTCCCAAGCTAAGAGCTAGAAGGTGCCTCTAGACTAGAATTAGTTTGAATCAAAGGTATTATTGAGAACCTGAGTGTGACAGTCCAGATCAAGGAAGACAGCATCCTGTCTCTGTAGAAAAAGCAGTACATATGCAATGTAGAAACCTCCATGAGCCTCAGGCAGAACGTGCTCTTGGGGACCCAGAGCAGGGCAGTTGTTTGTCAGGAATATAACTGACCAGCCCCATTAAATAAGTCTGTTCTTCACTGTTGACACTCTCCATGGAGAGATAACCCTGGCACCCCCTCAGGCATGGTTTACAATACTCTTACCTATGGTTTACAATACTCTGTTGTTTAAAAGCGCCGTTTATGTGTCTGCTTAAGTGATACAGGCAGTTTCCATTAGCTACAGTTCATGGTTTTCACTTGCCCCACACTTCTCTGTGCTCTGCTGTGTATAAACACATGTATAAAGTGAAGTGGAATGAGTTTGGTTTCCTGCAGCAGCCAGGAACTCAGGACGTTTTCCTTTGCCTTCCAGAGAGAAGGGTTCTCCAAGTTCAACAAGATCTACGAATACGACTACCAGATGTTTGGCCAGGTAGAGGTTCCCTTCATTCTACTACTGCAAATGCAAAATGCTAATTATTAAAAGCCATGTGTTAGAAGTAACAAAACCATATCTGGTGATGGGGACATTTTGTCTAAAGGCGAGGAAAAGTCAAATGTTCTTTTCTTGGCTCAAGCACTGACCTGTTTCATCGCTTAACATCTTTCAACTTGGTTTTATATCAGTCAAAAAGATGTTGCTGTTTAAAACTGGGAGCTTCCTAAAGGAATTGAGGAAAAGGCCATAGATTTGGCTGTCAGTAGAGAGAAGAGCTTTGCATTAGCAGGAGGGAGGTATCACTGACTGTGTAAATTGAGAATTGAAGGAAGATCTTGGGCCTGGGGGTACTTTTAGCAAAGGATGGGCACTGGTTACCTTGCTCTGTCTCTTGCAGAACGTTACTATGGTGATGACATCTGTGTCAGGACATTTACTGGCTCATGACTTCAAGATGCCCTTTCGCAAATGGTGAGTACATGGTACCCCTCACAGGAGGGAGCTGTCATCTTCTGCTTTCAACCCGAAGCTAAGCAGAGCTGGAGGGACTCTGACACAGCTGCAGAGCAGGGTGATGAATCCCAAATTCGATACAGAATATAACATTACTTTAAGATACAGTCTTCAGTCTGATGAACCCCCCTGAAATCTTCATACTGTTAAAATACATTAAGGCAGACCCAAGGAATTAAACTGATTCTGAAACCTGATCGATGCTTTTGTGTGCTTTGTTCAACCAGACGTTGTCCCCAGGACACTTTTCTCTGGTTTCCTCCCCCTTTGTTCTCTGTATTTGAAATAAGAGCAGCTGCTTGTTCAGGGCAGCCTTCCAGATTTGCTGTTTTCTCTTGTTGCTTTTTGTTTCCGTTGCCTTTTAAGTGTAACTCAGACAACACAGAGTTCACATGAAATGCTAAGACAAGGCCCATAACAAAACATATTAATTCCAGTACTTGAACAGCACTTCCTCACAAGACAGCAGCAGTTAATGTCTCACAACAGATGTTTTAGGTTTTGTTATGCACACTCTTTATCCTCTCTTTCCCAGGCATAGCTGCAACCCTCTAGCTCTTTTTGATGCTGAAATTGAGAAGTATTGCCCTGAAAACTACATGGACATCAAGGTATGTTGTTTTTAAGAGTTTCCCCTGAAACTCTTTGAGGTCAGAGGTTCTGCAAACATTGCCTCAGGCAGGAGAACAGTTGTACCTTTGTCCTTAATCCAAGTTTCTGCAGTTTAACACATTCCTCCTGTGTATCATAGCACTATATATGTCTATATATATACATACACGTGCTGTTTGTGGCATCAAAAGTCTCCTGCTCGTTGTACATTAGAGCAGTAAAGGAACAGCTGCTTTGCTAAAAGTAGAAATGCTTTTTCCATCAAGGTGGAATTGGCAACTGCTTCTCAATTTGGCCAAAAAAATGCCATTTTCAGCACAATTGTGGTACAATTTGAGCCAAACCATGCTTTATAACAGAGTCAGATGTAAGTAAATGACTCGGCTCTTCTGAAAGCTGCCTGATTTCGTGAGACACACAATTCCAAAACCTTATTTCAACAATCTCTATGGATACACATTGTATTTCCTGTTCGGTTTCATTCTAAAACGAGAAGATGAAGCAAGTGGCCTGCTATATCTCAGTGTGTGGTATTTCCTCATCTCAGAGAACCCTTGAACGAGAAATCCAGCAGTGCCAAGCTCTGGTGATCTGGACTGACTGTGACCGCGAAGGAGAGAACATTGGCTTTGAGATCATTCACGTTTGCAAAGCTGGTGCGTAGAGCAGCTTCTTCATCAGAGTTCCATTAAAGTGCAGATGTGACAGGTATTGCAGCTCAGAGACCTTGTAACAGAGGCACGTTCTCAACCTTCCTGTGTCCAGGTTAAATGTTGACTGTTGAATATGTGGCTCTGATAGTCCAGAAGCATGTTCAGCTATTGGAAAGCTGTTGAACAGGTTGACAACACGCTCATTTGAAGATGGCTGTTTATTAATTGCTCCTTCCCATTGGTGTTTGAGCGACTCTTTTAATTTCTTTGGGTTTTTTTCTGTGCTTCTGTGACAGTAAAGCCAAACCTCTGTGTGTTCCGAGCCCGTTTCTCAGAGATCACGCTCCATGCTGTCAGAACAGCCTGTGAGAACCTCACTCAGCCTGATCAAAAAACAAGTGATGCCGTCGATGTCAGGCAGGAGCTGGACCTCAGGATAGGTATGTAAACGTGCCCTGGAGATAAGAGCAGGCTGCCAGGCCCTCCCAAACACCTCTGTTAACAGGAGGTGACCAACTGTGGTAGGTGGGCAGGGGGCAGCTTTGTTAAGCAGTGTGTAGCCTATAAATACTTGAACTCCCTTAGGCTGCTTTACGAACAAGAGCCATCCATCAGGCTCTTCATCACTTCTCATCTAACGGCATTGAATGCACGTTGTTAAAGCCTGGCAAGGGGGGTTTAGAAATCATCTGTTACTGTATCCTCAACACAAGACAAATGCCCTCTGCAGTGCTGTAAATCTGATTATTAGATCAGATGCAACCACACCACATCTCATGTTTTACTGGAAACATGCTCTTTGAAGGGCATAGCCCATGCAGCACTGGCAGGCATCTGCAGCTGAATATTAGAGTAAAATTAATACCCAGAGTATTAAAAAGAACCATGTGAAGCGTTGTGGTACTCTGTCGGTGGTGTTGTATTCACTTGTGGTGTCCGTTCTCTTTTCTGAGGTGCTGCCTTCACCAGATTCCAGACACTGAGGCTGCGGAAGATCTTCCCTGATATCTTAGCAGATCAGCTGATCAGCTATGGTAGCTGCCAGTTCCCAACACTGGGCTTTGTAGTTGAACGCTTTAAAGCCATCCAGGCCTTTGTTCCTGAAGCCTTCTATAAAATAAAAGGTATGCTTGGGGAAAAGTTGACCTGGGCTCTGTCTTAGAGGGTGTGATGTGTGTAGAAAGGAAGAACATCAGGGAAACAACCAGTGATGCAGAGGTGGTTTCCTCTTTCTTTGCTATGCCCACTAAGCAGAACTGAAAGGCTTCCCAATAGTGCCTCTATTTCCCTTGCTGTATTACATTGCATTACTACTATAACACTCAGATCTGGTGTTCAACACAGTGACACATGATCATGAAGATGGCAGCGTGGTCTTCAACTGGAAGAGGAACCGGCTCTTCAACCACACAGCATGCCTGGTCCTTTACCAGATGTGTATGGAGGTAGGAAAGCTTGTCAGTAGTTGTACAATCCAGTATCAGCCAAACACTTCCTGCATTGCTCTTGCTGAAGACATTGAAAGAACAGTTTGAGTAAAGTCTTCAAGGAGATTTTGTGGTGTACTTTGTGTTTAGGATCCAGTAGCAACTGTCGTTGAGGTTGGGAGCAAGCCCAAGAGCAAATGGAGGCCCCTGCCCCTGGACACTGTGGTACGTTTGAACTGTGCTGAAAGGACATACCTGAAGGAAGCTCTGGACAGATACTTTACCCATCACTCTGAATAATGCACCAATGCCTCTGTTCTGGCTCCTCCCAATGCAGGAACTTGAGAAGTTGGCTTCCCGCAAACTAAGGATAAATGCAAAGGAAACCATGAGGATATCAGAAAAACTCTATACTCAAGGGTAAGAAAGCAAGATTTGGCTTGGTAAACTCAAGTCTTTCGAAAGTAAAAGGCCTTTAGTCCAAAACCATCTTGGAGCACCTCCTAAAGTGCCGCTTTTCTTCTTCAGGTTCATTAGCTACCCCCGAACTGAGACCAACGTTTTCCCCAAGGAGCTGAACCTCTCTACCTTAGTACAACAGCAAACACAGGACCCAAACTGGGGAGCATTTGCACAGAGGATTTTGGATCAGGGTGGGCCAACCCCTCGGAGCGGAAACAAATCAGATCAGGCTCACCCTCCCATTCACCCCACCAAATACACTGCTAACCTGCAGGTGAGTTTAACAGAGGCAGAGGCTGATAAATGAAGTCTTGATAAGATGGTTGTTAGCACAGTAACCTCATCTGAGATCTCACTTGACACCGCGTCAACACAGCAAGACACTGACCCCTTCTTACTATTTGATATTAGGGCAACGAGCAGAGGCTGTATGAGTTCATTGTGCGCCATTTCTTGGCTTGCTGCTCTCAAGATGCCAAGGGCCAGGAAACCACCGTGGAGATTGACATTGCCCATGAGCGATTCGTTGCTCAAGGACTGATGATCCTGGCCCGAAATTACCTGGAAGTCTATCCTTATGAGAAGTGGAGTGATAAGGTAATGCCCTTGAATAACATACATGGCAGAAGCTAAAGTACCTGGAGCTTAAAATAGCATTTCATTGCCAACTTCAGACCCCTCTACAGAACACCCTTTGGCACTTATCTGGCCCACTGGCTGTTTCACTCAGAGACATCCCTGCTGCTTTTTTGTGCCAGCTTTGGACTGATTCTTTCCCTTCTGACACCACAACATACAGGGCTGTGGGATTGACTTTACGCACCAGGAGGAGCTGCAATTGCTGTTCCATGGTCTCATTACTGCCTGATCCTGAGGACCCTGAGGTCCTCCAGACCAGGGTGCTGCTCTATTACAGCACTGTTAGTGTAATGTTTCGTCTTCAGTGAGTGGACAGAGGGCAGTTTCAAAGAGATTCTCCTTCCTTTCAGGTTATCCCACTGTATCAGAAAGGGTCTCGCTTTCAGCCCACTACAGTAGAGATGGTGGATGGGGAAACCAGCCCTCCATTGCTCCTCACAGAAGCAGATCTCATTGCTCTCATGGAGAAACATGGCATTGGTCAGTATTGGTAGCGTGGCCATTCATTCTTGGGGGAGTTTTGTTCATAGGCTTCTTCTCAAGTTCTCTAACAGCAATTCTGTCCCACCATCAGAATAGGGCCTTCTCTAAAAGTCACTTCTAAAAAGAAATCACTTAAATGAACAGAACAAAGGGATAGCTGAGACCTGTGAGCAAAGTCCAGAGCTCCTAAGGAGGCTGCAGAGGGCTTCCAGTGCCTGGGGGGATGTGTGATTTAGGCTCCAGGCTCTCTGCCAGCACCTTGTTGACCTCAGTGCCATTGGGACACAAGGGCAGTGCTGCTCCTGACCATAACTTGCCTCCTTGTCCCTTTAGCACCTTGTCCTCTGCACGAGGCACAGGGGAAACCACTTCTTGGCATCTGATTTGCCTGACAACCTGTCTGCTGCTTTCAGGGACTGACGCCACTCACGCCGAGCACATCGAGACGATAAAGACACGGATGTACGTGGGCCTTACAGACGATCAGCGGTTCCTCCCAGGCCATCTGGGCATGGGGCTGGTGGAAGGTAAGGGCAGTATCCATTAGGAACATGGCAGGTTCCGTACGTGCTCCTTCCTTTCACTTACTATGCAGTATGTTCCTCAGGCTACGATTCCATGGGCTACGAGATGTCCAAGCCTGACCTTCGAGCTGAGCTGGAGGCTGATCTGAAACTCATCTGTGAGGGGAAAAAAGACAAGTCTGTAGTGTTGCAGCAGCAGGTCCAAAAGTACAAGCAAGTCTTCATCGAAGCTGTGGCCAGAGCCAACAAGTGAGTCTCTTCTGGTTGCTGTTTTGGGAGGTGCTGGCTTCTCAGCCAGGGCTCAGCCTGGAGTGGGATCCTGTCGCAGCATCCCTGAAGCTCTGCCTACTTTGTGTAGGCATTTGCATGCATGACTCACAGCCTGGCACACTGTCATGAGTTGGTGCCAACTGCACGCTCACCTTGGTTTAAACCCTTAAGATTAAATTCAGAGCTGAGGGAAGGAGGTAGCAACATGCAGTGACCTCTGTCAGGTTGTACCCACACCTAGCCTGTTCCAGAAGCGTGATGCTGAACCGACACACTGGTGGAGAAGCCAAGAGGGGCTGTGAGGAGGGCAGCAGGCACTAATTCACTGCAGTGCCTGATTGCAGGGGAGACCCACAGAGTGCTCTGCTGCTTTCTTTATAGGTTGGACCAGGCTCTGGCTCAGTACTTTGGAGAAGCCACAGGAAGTGCAGAGCAGGAAGAGGTCTATCCAGCAACACCTCTTTCCGTTCGGAAGTGTCCACAGTGCAACAACGACATGGTGCTCAAGACCAAGAAGAACGGCGGGTTGGTGATCTTCCCTGTTGTAGGAAGTGGCTTTCTGTGTTGGTTTGTGACAGTGGTGATGTATTGGTTGGTGTTTTCTGTGTTGGTTCTTGGTATTGTTCATTTGCCTCCCCTCCACAGCGAGCATGAAAATCTGGGCTGCATCTCATTCACTCTCATTCACCAGCTGCATAAGCTGTGTGGATTCAGCTGAACCTATCTTCCCTTAAAAGTAGGTGGTTTGACAGTTTCTGATGGTGAGAAGGCAGGAGAACAGAGCTCTGTCCATCTTCACGTTGCCTCTTCCTCATGCATTGCTTTTGTCCCACGGCAGGTTCTATCTCAGCTGCATGGGCTATCCAGCTTGTAAAACTGCAGTCTGGTTTCCTGATTTTGTGCTGGACGTAGCCAGGGATGAGAGCATCTGTGCTGTGTGTAAACCACATCCAGTTCACAGGTAGGTCAGGCCAGTTATCCCCTGGGGAAAATGCAGCCCCTTGGACACTCCATCAGCGCCACAGACTTCATGGGCTGAGCAACCGTCTTCCATTGCAGTCTTGGAAAGCTGGAGCAGCTTTGGCTCGGGGATAGAAAGAAGAGGGGTTGGGAAAAACCCTCTGTAGTATATATTCTGTACGTGTATATACGTGTGTGTCTATATAATGTATATATATACACACATATATACTATATATTCTGCTATATAGTATAGCAGAATTCAGAAGAAACCCCACAATGTAAAAACTGAAGTCCAAATGGAGCCCTGTTGATGACATAGTTTAGTGTGAGGCGTTCCCTGCCCATGACAGGGGGTTGGAACTTGATGATCTTAAGGTCCTTTCCAACCCTAACTAGTCTATGATCCTTTGATGAGAAGCTGTGTAAACTGAGAGACTTCTGTTCTTCCTTTCCTTTTAGACTGAAGTTTAAATTCAAGAGAGGCAGCGTTCCACCTGTGATGCCCCTGGAGTTTGTTGGCTGCATTGGAGGCTGTGATGACATGCTCAAAGAGCTCTTGGACCTCAAGTACTTACACAGATCATCCCAACCTGCATCATCAGCCAACCAGGAAACCAACCACTCCCAGGTCAACAACTCCTTGAACAGAGCTAGTGGAGAAAACAGGCACGTGAGGGGGACCACAAACCTGGCACCGAGACATCTGCTGCCTGTGAGCTCCATGAGAATGCCCAGAGCTGCTCCTTCAGCCGCTCCAGACGATGGGAACAATGCAGTGGTGTGCAACTGTGGGAACGAAGCCCTGCGGCTCACAGTGCGCAAAGAGGGGCCCAACCAAGGCAGGCAGTTCTACAAATGCAGCGCCAGCACCTGCAACTTCTTTCTTTGGGCTGATCAGCAGCCAGAGGACAGAAACAACGCGGTTCCACGGGGCTCTGCCTTGCCCCAGCCCTCTGCAGGAAGGGGCCCAGCAGGATTTCAGCGCCCAGGAGGAGGAGGGAGAGGCCCCGAGCTCTTTGGAAGCAGCAGCTCTGCTCCAGGAGGCAGCACAGTGTGCAATTGTGACCAGCCAGCTGTCACACGCACTGTCCAAAAGGATGGGCCCAACAAAGGGAGGCAGTTCCACACGTGCTCAAAACCCCGGGAGCAGCAGTGTGGCTTCTTTCAGTGGGCAGATGAAAACACAGCTCCAGGTAAGGCCAGGCTTGAGATGGAACACAAGGAAGCTGTTCTTGAGGCTAAACTGAACACACTTCTCATGCTGTCACAGCACAAGAGCTCTTGTAGCAACTCATATTTAACAGACTTCTTTAAACCAGCTGGCAGCAGCATTCTAGCACTGCAGATGTTGCTCATAACAACCAAATCTGGCTTACCTTTTCCAGCCATACATCTGCTGAGCTCCAAGCAGGATGCTTTCCTTCTACACGCAGTTATCTTTAGCATCTGTCTGTCCATGACCTGTTGGATAAAGCTCATCCCTCTTTCCAACACTGTTTGGGAATCTGTCCTCCCAAATTCTGGAGCTCAGCTTTGTGAGAGCTGTTACCAACTTGCTGCAGAGTTGGAGCAGCAGCACCACTCTTGGAGGTGGTAAACCCCATTCTGTCATGGCAGGGAAACTGTGCTACCCCCTCTGCCCTACTTTAGGAATGCAGGGGAAAGCCAAGTCTTTCTGAAGCTTTGATCAGAGCTGACAAACTGAGTGTGGCTGCTGTGGAGAGATGCTGCAAACAAAATACCCATTAAAAATAATCACAGAATAAGGCTGCAGAAGAAAAGAGCACTCACACAAAAGGACAGTAAGCAGAGAGATGGGTGGAGATGTTGTCTGAGAGAAGCCTTCCTCCTCCTTCTCAGACATTTGGGCCTAAAGGGATAGAATAAAGCTTTCGAAACTATTTAAACCCCAAGTTTTCCTCTGGGATGTTCTGTTTCTGCTTCAGCTGTAGACCGAAGCATGTAACCAGGCAGATCAGTTTCCCTGCTTTGTTCCCACATTCCTCTAATGCTGCAAGACAAATGGGTAACATTTAACTGTTCAAAGCTTAAGTAAGTGTAGTTTCAGGTATAATCCGGGTGGCTGAGATAGTAAAATCCTTGATCTGCCATTTTGAACGGATCTCCTGTTTCTTACCTGCTTTCAAAGGTACTTACATGCACGTTGTTTCTCTCTAGGGCCTTCTGGAGATGTCTCCTTGAACCATTTTGACAGCAGTGGATTCTCAAGAGGGTTGGGAAGCAAAGCCAAGAGACCAGGCAGCTTCTCCTCAGGAGCCACTGCCAAGAAACCACGGACCTGCAGCATTTGCCACCAGCCTGGCCACACTAGGAAAACCTGCCCTCAAAACCGCTGAGCCTGGGTGGGCATCCCTTGAGAGCCTGTAAAGTCCAGGGTTGTGAGGAGCTGCCACAGGAGCAGCTGCTGTGGAAGGAACTGGAGCCTAGAACCAAGCCTGTTGGGTGTTTTCTGGCTGCAGGCTGCTCCTGTCAAGGGGTTCCATGCTCACACATGCATTATGTGCCTGAGCTCAGAAAGGTGGCTCCACTACTGGAATCAGCCTTCGTTTTGAGCTGCTCTTCTGCTGAACATTAGTCTGAACGTTTCAAGGAGGCATTTGGATACTGCATCTGCAGAGAAACCAACACTGAATTGAGTCCACCCACAGCTCCTGCTCCACTGGCAGCTGTACCAGCCTCCCTGTACAACAGGAAGCTGGATTGTCACTAGGACAGACACCGGGGTCACTTTGCTTCCCTGGCTTTCCACAGTGTGGAAATGTATCTGAAGTCCCCTTCTAAGCTGATGTTCCCTGAAGAACATTCCCCCTTCTCTTTGTCACAGTGCTGCCCCCTCTACCTTGGCTGTCCCCATAGGGAAGGGCCAGGTTCAGAGGAGCTGGTTCTGATGCTTGCCCTGGAAGGGAAGCTCAGCTGCAGCGCTCAGCGAGAGCCTGCATTTCAAACAGCTCCTGAATATGAAAGCAAGCTCTTCCTCAAGCCTCAGCCGTGCCTCTGGGATGCTGCTAGCTGATGGGAGTTATTTTTGTCTAGCTAATAAGTTTCTTATTAAAAATTATTTAATTCTTAAATGGGATGCAGTGACACCTTAACTGTGCCTTATTATTCCTTCCTACTCAAAGCAGTTAAGCTATTACTGTGAAAGCACCCACCCAAATCTTGCTCTTTCCACTCGTCAGAACAATACAGAAGCTTTCCTGGGAGAAACTCCCTACAGTTATTCAGGAGTGAGCTGCAGAGGGGCAGGGAATGTGGGTTTAGCTCACCAGCTCTGCAGCATTGCTGCATAGGGAAGGACAGAGCTGAAGGGAGGTTCTGGTTTCCATACCAAACTCCCTTGGGAAGCCAGGCTGCCTCCTTCCTCTCTGTGGGAGCTTCCTCTGTACATCAAAGCAAGCGGATCCCAAGATTCCTGCATCCTCTTCTGGCAGAGGATAGCACAGAGTGTATCCCCAGGGCCCCTGATGCTGCTCCTGGACACGGATGAGCTCCCTGGGCTCAGCACTGAGGTGATAGGCAGCACATGGAGGGCAAGAGGCTGAAGCACTTACAGAGGGTTGCTCAAAGCAGACCACAGCAACACACGTTCCCATTAAGGTCTGCATGAAAGAGAAGAGAGCCTTTTTCTCTGCAGCAGTCCATCACCATTGTGCTTGAAACCTATGGAGTATGAGAACTTGGACTGCGTTCCCCTGTGCCACTCCCTCCCACAATTAACAGCTGTAGTCTAAAAATACATCCCTCCCAGCTAAAATACCAGGATTAGGAGGCTTTGTAATGCAGTCACCGTGCTGGTGAGAGCACGGCAGGAGCCTCTGATAGCAGCAGAAAGCATTGGTGCAGCACCCAGGCAGTGGGTTGTTGCTGATGGCATCGGTTGTTACTGGCTTTACTGGTCTAACCCTGGTCAGCACTCAGGTAAATGGCACAAGCTCCATGTCCAGAGGGCTCATACTGCAGCCAGGGGTACATAGGAGGTTGGAAGAGGAGGAGAAAGGCTTTGCAGGATGGGGTCTGAGCATCACCAAGCTCTCCATGCAGTGAGGGATACCCTACTGTCACCACACCCAGGGCTCACTTCAGCCCTGGGAATGGGAAAGGAGACAGAGCTGACACACGAAGTAGGATATACAGGGAAGGTTTATTCTCATCACTAATACCTGGGAAAGGGTTTGGAGGAACAAACTGAAATCATCTCCAGACTAAGAGGAAACGCTAGTTTATTTTCCTGCCATAAATACAGCTGTAAAGAAAACTAAACCACAAGAGCTGCTCATACTGAAGCCCACAGGATTTCTCCATCTCCACCAGCGTGCAAAACCAGCCTTTCCCATTAAAGAGAAGAATATATTCCTTCACTCTGGGCCTACAGCCAGAACCAAAGCCTACTACAGCAGCCACTCGAAGGAAGGAAACAGAACACAACACCCAAACAAAACACAGCTCCTTCATAAGAAAGCACAAATCACTTCTCGCAAGTGCTCTGCTCAGAGCATCATTCCTGCCCCACAGCATGGGGCCGCAGGGGAACAGGACCTCAAGACAGCAGCAACCAACGAGTGAACAACAGGTCACTGGACAGACGGGAAGGGGACATTCATTGCTGTGGTTGGTTGCAGAGCAGCAAGTACCTGCAGATGGACGGTGGCAGCAGCCCACCCATCGGGGAGGGGGCAGAGCCCTGCTGCAGCCTCACCAAGGGAATCAGCAGCTTGCTTCCTGCCACCACCTCTTCCAGCAAAACACCCATGGGGACAAGAGCCAGGAAGCCCAACACTGTGCTGGAAGCACATCTCTTCCTCAGGGCAGAGCCAATACTGGTAGAGGTAGGGCTGAGCTTGCCCTTTTGGCAGCTCAAAGGGCTTCCAAAGAAGCCCCCTTTGCTACGGTTGTACCTTCAAGTGTCCACACAACCACCCAGGTGATGGCTGGGGGCTTATTTTGGATTGGTGGTACCCTACAGCCCCAGAAAAGCATGGCACAGTAAGACTAAGCTGGGTGCTGGTGAAAGGACCCATGCAGCACTCAGGATGCTGCACCTTTGGGTCTGCAGGACACAGCAGCAGCAAGGAGCTGCTCCCCTCCAGCTCCAGCTTGTCTCGGAGCACAAGGGGAGCCTGACCACTGTAACAGGCGAAGGACACAGGGAACCAGAGACCAAACATGCTGCACATTGGCTCCCAATGCCCAGGGGATGGGACTCACCTGCAGGTACTCGAGGTGTGGGCTGCACTCCCCCAGGTTCAGCAGAGCCTCCATAAGAGGCTTCTTACATCAACCCCCCCCTCTGCTCAGGCACCTTTTATTCAGGTAGAAAATGCTTTGTTTCCTCATAAAGTGCAAGGCCTTTGCCTCTTACTCACTAGTCAACTAGAAGCATCACCACCCTCTCGTGGGAGCAGCACATGGGTGAGGAACACCCTATGTATGGGAGCTCCCAACGCACTGAGTCACTTCTCCTTCAGCAGCAGCTCCGGCTCAGCTATGGCTCTGTAGAGCATGAAGCCCATCTCATCGATTTCCTCTTCCAAAAGCTCACAGAAGAGGTTGATTCTGTGGTTGAAATAGGAAGGCAGGACCCCTTGCTCCAGGTATCCTACCAGCTCCTCCAGCACCTCCTGGAACCTCTCAGCAAGGCTTTCTTCTGCCCAGTCTGAACCGGTGGCACTGAGGTGAAGGATGATGTGGGTCAAGGGGCTGCCACTGAGTTTGTGCAGGGTGGGATGGCTCTTGCAGATGCCGTTGAGGATGCGGAGGCAGTGCTGCCGAGCCCCAGCATCACCAGCATCCAGCTCCTTCACCTTCGACACCTCTGCCTTGTAAAAGCTCTCCAGCCACAGGTTCTCCACCAATCCTTCAGGAGGAGCAGCCAGCAGAACCTTGTCCTCCATTTCCACCACTGGGAAGAGGGTGATGCTCAGCTCGACCTGGTCATGTTTAACTTCCAGCTTCAGCTCCTGGGATGCCACAACCGGGTGGATGATGCTCCCCAGCAGGCTGCCTATAGCAGGCCAGTTGATGGAGGCCACCAGCAGCTTGTGGAGGGTCTCATTGAGCACGTTGGAGGAGAGGTACCGACCGACAATGAACCTGTCCCAGGGGCTGCACCCACGAGGGAAATACTCCAGATCAGTCCTCTTAATCATCCAATACTGGGGGTTCCTCACCACAGTGTCCTCCCCTGGGATGAGGCTCCAGAGCGCCGTGTCGAGGACCACGGGCAGCATGATGTGGATGTGATCGGCTGCCAGAGCCCCCAGGCCATCGAGCAGGGCACCACTGAGGAAGAGGTTTCCAAAGGGCAGCTCCGGGCACTTGCTCCGCAGGAACCTCTGGAGCTGGGTGCAGATGCTCCTGGCCAGCTGCGGGGCGAGGGATGCTTCCACCTCCGGTACAGCCAGACAGCTGCTGTAGTGCGAGAGGAGCTTCTCCTGCAGTGTGAGGCAGCGTGGAGGGATGGATTCCACCCGAGGAGGCTCCAGAGGGGCAGAGCAGACCCTGGGCTCTGTGAGAAGGGGATGGGGCAGAGGGGAGGGAGATGTCACAACCCTGAGCAGGTATGTGCAACCAACAGCTTCTGCCACAGCCAAGGGGGAGGCACAAACCGAGGGCCCAGCTTCCATCCCACCCCCCTGGATAGGAGGGTGGCTGAGACGCCACGACCAAGTCCTGTGATGTTAAAAGCACTTCTCAGCTAAGGCAGAGCCCAAACTAACCCCAAAACCCAACGGTTTCCAGGTAGAGATGGACAAAGCAGGCAAAGGGCTCACTGCCAGCATCCCTACAGCCTCGGGCCCACTACGCCTGCTCAGGCTGCTCCAGCCTGCCCTTATCCTCCAAACAATCCCACTCCGGGTCTGGTATCTGCTTTCCCACTTGGAACACTTTGCAGGCAGCAGGACAAGGCAGCCTTTGTCTGCAGCAGCTCCTGATGGCACCTTCCTGTAGGCAGAGCTGACCCAGAAAACAACACAGCTCCAGAGGAAACAAAGCCCCAACAGCCCCCACCACGCCGAGACACCCGGGATGTTATCGGAGCGGCATTGCCTAAAATGGGGCTGTGACTCGGGATGCTCCCAGCAGGGCAGGCTCAGCTTTCCGGACACCCAGCTAAAAATAACACGGAGCTGCCATGCCACAGGCACAGCCAGCCCGGAGCACATCAAGGTGAACCTCCTGCCCACGGTGGGAGCCACATGCACCCCATGAGCCTCACCTGGTGCTGGTGGCCGGGCTGGAACGAGCAGGGGCTCGCTGAGGTCTTCCCTCCTCTGCTTCTTGGTGGGTTTTGGTGCTGCTTTGATCAAGGCCAGGTCCTGCCAGCTCTCCTCCAGGGTCTTCTGCTCAGCTTTGGGATCGCCCTCATCACGAGGGCTGGTGGCTCGGTCTATGAGCTGCAGGAAGGAAAGCACACGGGGATGAGCTATTGGCTTTGTACCGCTTCTCCACTGTCACAGCCTGAACTAAGGGGGACAACAGCCCCGTTAGTACATGCACAGGGAGACACAGCCTCGTGTGCAAAACCACATAATATAGGGAACAACAAAGGCACAGGGCTGCTTCCTGCAGATTTCAGCTGGAAAACCAATCAGGTTTCCAAAGATGAATTGAACCCAAGGTGCCTCTTAGGATGGAATACCATATCCCAAACGGATACTGCGCGAGAAAAATGGGGTGTCCTTGTCCCTGCAGGATGGCAGCGGGCAGCTCCATTCCCATGGCACTTCTACCATGCTCAAGGGATCAGCCAAGGAGTTTTGTAGCTGGGGAGCAAAGCACCCCCCCTCCTCCCCATCCCTGAGCCCCAGTGATGCCCACATCACCCTTACCCTCTTGACGGCCAACGTGGCGAGGGCGAGCACGGCCGCACCGGTGACACCCAGCACCAGCCTGGCATTGGCCAGCAGCACATCGAGGACACTGCCCAGCCCGTTGTCCTCCTGCCGCTTACTCCGCTGGCGCATGAAGTCACCCATGGCGACCCTACGGAGGGGTAAAGAGAAGCAGCAAGGGATCACCCTGAACCGGGAATTGCCTCCCGCTGGGACACGGTAAAGGAACCCATGGAACGCGGAGAGGACTCCACCGGCCCCACGGAGCCCATCCCGCCGCTCACCTCCACCTCCGCTCAAAGGCTCCCGCTGCCGGGAGGCCTGGGTGCGGCGGAGGAGCAAGGGTCACCGCGGCAGGGCCGCCCGCTCCGCACCCAGCCCCAGCGCTGCGGCGAACCAACGGCGCCGGGAAGCGGCCGAGGGGAGGCGGTACCGCGGGGGGAGCCCCCGGACGGAGGCCCCCGAGGGCGGGCAGGAACGGGGCCGATCCGCCCGGAGCCCCGACGGCCCCGGGGGC
>JANRGW010038064.1:22249-35350 GCA_024733675.1 Psilopsiagon aymara | reverse complement strand
GGAGGTGTCCCTGCCCATGGCAGGGGGGGTTGGAACTGGATGAGCTTAAGGTCCTTTCTAACCCGAACTATTTTCTGATTCTATGGTTCTATAAAATGATTCTATAATTCTCCTTATTTCTCAAAAGGTGAAATAGAAAGGTTGCTATTTACCTTCTATACCAATAATACTCTGCTGCAGGGTTGAAATCAGCCCATCTAATGCTGAATAATTGGTCACCTGAAATACATTAGTGTCATCTGGACCAGAGGCAATTAGCCGCAATTCATTTAGGGCCTTCGGTTTTTTGAAGGCATCTCCCACCTGCAGAAGAGATGCAAATCAAACAAAAGAATCAGCCTTTAGAGGCTCCTTCTCCCGACCTATTTTGTTCAACAGTTCGTGGAAAAACCTCAGCTTCAGCCACTATGTGTAAACCCAGGAATAGCAATTGCTTTAGAAACCAATGAACTGGACAGCCTCAGTGTCTGCTGGAGCCAAACCATTACGAACATCTTCATCTAACTGACTGGTGTTGTATTCAGTTATATACTTCTGCTGTATCCAACAATTAATTTTGGAAATCAACTACTTACAACACATCACAAAATTGAACATTTTCTTGTCCTCAAAGAATGGTAAGAGATAGCAGGACTATTATCTGAGGAGACATAGAGCAGGTCCGAAACTAAACTTCAGACTTCAGGACAAAGAATTGTTGACAAACAAACACACAGGCTAATTTGCTGGTTTCTCCTTTTCTCTGCCCCTAGTGCTACCAAGAAATAGAAAGCAAAGATGCTCCAAGTACATTCCCAACTTACCCCAATGGCGTAACGCTTGATTCCTGCCATTTTGGGTGAATTTATCACAGTTGTCAAGTTCATTTCATCCAGGAGTATTTCCCCATCTGTAAGCACAATCATGATCTTGGCTGCATCCTTGTGGGACCCGTGACTTTCAGTGAAGATAGAATCCCTGGAAAACATCAAAGCAAAGAACTTGGGATGAAAGTTGAAGCTTCCCTCTTGGGACAGAGGGAAGAGTTTTGAGTTGAAGCTTCCCTCCTTCGGATAGAAGGAAGAGTCTTGTTGAATTATGCACTTGCAACTAACAGTCACAGGAAGGAGGCAAGAGGATTTCTTTCATATTCACACACCTTAAAACTGCTAGGGGTTATCTCTTTATTGCTTCCTGAATGCCCCCAAACCAAGAATTAGGCACCAGCAGCTGGCTTTTATAACCCTCTAAAACATGGAATAGGAACCACTGCCTGCCATTCAACCACTGCCAGATGGACCTGAATGCTTCCCTGATGGACCACTGCTTTCAGGACCTGAACGTCCATAGATGTCCCTCTCCCTTACTCATGTAATGCCCCGGAAATTCATCCCCTTAATTTCTTGTGCTCTTTTGTTACTTACAGGACATGCTGCATGGCAGATGCTGTTTTTGTCACATTGCACACCTGCACAATATCAAGTACTTTCTGGAGGGTGGCATGAGGATCCCAATTTTCTCGCAGGTCGAACTCAGTTCTGATTTCAAATCCATACTGCACCACTGCAAAATTACACTGGAAGGAAGCAGCAGATAAGCACCTGCTTGTGACTGCTGTTGATTTATCTCTACAATAATTAGCCCATAAATCCCAAAAGAAATATTAGCCAGACTATGCAGAAAGGAAGTTTTTTTTTTCAGGAGAAAGTGGCTTTTAAGTATGTCTACTGCAGACACAGAGATTGTTGTAAGTATATTATAGCTAAGGAAAACTAAAGCACTATCAGCTCAGAGAGAAAAATTATTTTGGGAAATACTGATTTAAGTCCTTGCATTTTCCTGCTCTGTTTGGCTCATGTGCAGGCTGCAGAGGAGCTTATCTGTGATATCACCGAATTGTCCTTCATTGCTTCCTGCTGCACATTGCCTTTCCTTGGAGTACTCCTATGACATGATGCTCTGATTAACAAAGACAGTCTGGAGAATGGGACCATTTCTTCATTTCGTATTTGCACCCTAGAATATGCTGGAGTTAACAAGACTGGTAAGGTACCTGGCTGAAGAAGCAGTCTTAACTGGTGCTTCTGTGATTGTAGGTACAGATGTTATAATATAGGAATAGAGACAGGACATCAGAGGAGAGTCATGACTGTCACAAGAAAGCAGAGATGGGCAGCATAGCAGAGCTAAGGACTTCTGAGCATACAAATTAGACTTTCTATATCAACAGTGTTACTGTGATCAAGACTGGGAACGTACTGCTGAGATGTAAGCAAAATTGTATGGAGAATACATGCCAGTCACAGAAGTGCTTTTCCATCCTAATAGAAACAAACCTCTGCTTTCAAATTCTGGTGAAGAGCAGCTTAAAGCATAGCACATTCTCTAGCCTGCTAAAGAAAGAGAGTGGAGAGTACCTCAAAGCACTTCTCATACAGTGTTTTCATCATTTTATGGATGAATCCTTTTGCTCTTTCAAAATCCTCGGGCTCAATGCTCCCTGATCCATCCAGGACAAAAGCAATCTCAGTTCCAGAAGCTGCCCAGGAAAGGAAAGGAATGAGAAGGTGGCAATCAGCCGTCTTAGAGCCAAGTTCTTTATGCAGTGTTATTGATCAACACACAAGTCATCTCACTCAAACAAGCAACTGAACTGCACCAAGACTCCTCAGCTGTTATCTCAGCATGACCTACATCTCATGTCTGGCAGCTCATGGTACAGCAACTCCCCATACTTTTTTAGCCCATGACAACTCCGGCACAATTCTGTTAGAAGATACTTCATCACGTACGCAAGTCATCTTCCTCCTCCTCTTCTTCGTCCTCCTCCATCCAGGAAGGGAGCCTGCTGTGACCACTGTTATTAGGTTTTGTGTGCCCTGGTGCTTCAGCTGGAGTATTTTCAGCTGAATCAGGAAACAAGTCTGAATAAAGATGACAGGGTGGGAGAGAAAACAAAAGGTGAAGTAAACCCTTGCATTACTGCCTATGCGGTGTTCCTGCTCCTTGCTGCCTGCCATCTGAACTCTTCCTCATCTCTGCAATCAATATTTGCTCAGGTACAAAACTACAGGTACTATGGAAATACTTGGGAGTTTTGAAGACTGTGGGGATCAGGACCATATCTTAAAGCTGCAGCTACAGTTCAACAGAAGTAAACTGCTCTGAGCACACCCAGAAGGGCAGTAATTTAACAGAAACACTGAGGCTGTGGTGAATATATGGTATAGCACCTCTCTCTGTACTGATATTATGGCTGCAGGTCACAGATGCCAAATATGATCCTTTTGTCCTCCTGGCTGCCTGTCTGAAGAGGAGTGTTTGTAATGTAATAGAAATCACTTGCTGCAACTTGCTGTTGCTGGGCAGATGATTACCAGAACAGGTAAAATCTGTATATGAATTTATATTCCTTGAGCAACGAAACTACCCCCCATTACAGATCCACTCTGTAAGTTACAGAGAACATAGATGTGTCAGGAGTGGGATTTCTTTTACCTGAATCTCTCAGAGTCTCTCTCTCCAGCTCTGAAAGGAAACTCTCAAAATCTTCATGTGTGGACAGAATGAACCTGTCACCTCTAACTTCCTGCAGCTCTTCTGGGACCCACTGGTTGCTTATGAACTCTCCAATCTAGGGAGAAGAGAGGGAGATTGAACACATTTCATATACAGACCAAAAAAACAGCAAATTCCCAAATTGCCGTTAAAAACTTGAAAGCTCTTAAGAGGAGGGAGTTTTCTGAAAGCTTGGTAAAGCAACCCTGATCCTTGATTCCATAGAAAGCCCTTATTTGCAAAGAAAAAAAGTAATAATAAAAGCTCTAGAGCCACAAGACATACACAACTGAAGCACTTTTGTTTGTAGAATGTATTCCTTAACTCCTTCAAAATAAGCTCTCTGACATCAAGAAGTTGGAGGCCTGAGTGAAATGGATGAGCCAGACTGGACATCCTGCAAGTCTAATACATGGCTATTTTTTCATTTACCCACTGCTAAAGCATAAAAGCAGACACATGGGATGGATGGAAACATTACTCCCTTATATATGTGCTTTGATGCAAAAAAGTATGACTTTAACGGTCCTTCTCACTCACCCCAGGAGCATAGAGTTTGACCATGGCCATGTCCAAGGAGTTCATCACATTTCTCAACCCATGGTTTTCCAGAAGCACTTGCCCAGGTGCCATGACAATGATTATCTTGTTAACAGTCTGGCTGGAGTCATGGCTTTCAAAGACTTTATCCCTGTGGAAAAAGAAGCCAAGAGGTATTTCATGGGACAAGCTATGTCTGCAGAGCTAGAACTGTTGATAGCAGGATGCTGATGTTCACTGAGCTCTCAGCCCACAGGAGCAGAGACTTGAAAGGCAAACATGCACCAGGATTTATGCTTTCCAGGAACACTGGCTGTCCACAACAGGTAGCTCTGACTTTAGGAGCACTTTCTCAAATAGCATATGGGGCATTTTTACAGTGTGGGTCAGTATTGTTTGAGCCATGCTACTGAGAGGAAAATGGAGTCAAGAGGGAAAGCATGATTCCCAGAGATGCAGCAGATCAGTGCAGATGTGCAAGCACCTGCTTAGAGCAAGACCCAAGTGACTGAATTTTCATTCTAAAGCCCTGCATCAGCGAGAAAGGATTTCACATCTTGCCTCTTGGCAATTACTCATTTACAGGCCTCAGCTGGCAGAGCCTGTCACTAAGAGAAGCACTGAAAGAGTCAAGGTTTTGAGAGTGTGAGATAAAGAAGAGTAGAGAGGAGATGTGGGAGGCTGCACTGATGCACATGAAACAAGGAATCACTTGAGTGTTCCTGGAGTTTCCTGAGACGCATGAACTCACAACACATGCTGCAGTGTGGCTGCGATGTCAGCCTGTGAGCTCTGCTGCTTGATGCTCCCAACTTTCAAGAAAGCAGTTAGCCTGTTGCAGCTCTCTTGCAGGCTCAGTTCAGTTTGGATCTGTGCTCCATCCTGCACCACGGCAAACCTGATCTGGAGAAAGCAGATGGCAGTGCCAGAGCTGGTTAGACAAGGTCTAAGGCAGGACCCCTAAGACCCTCAGAATGCCAAGTTTAGTCCCAAACTCTACTGCACAAACACAAAAACCATGTATTGCAAGTAATAGGTATGTTGTCTATCCCTCTGTCTCCATCACACATTTGTATTCTGGTGATGCCTTCTGGATCAGCTCCAGGAACTGACTATTTTCTTTGGCTCAACAAAGCTATTCCTCTGTCTGAAGTTCCTGTATTTATCTATCTGTCTAGACCTTTTGTGAGCATATGGCTCAGCCTCACTTTGTCCCCATATTTATTTAAATCATTTAAATTAATAGCTTATACACCATACTCTTTATTTTTCCATGTCGTGGTTCAAGGTGTTCTGAGAGATTTGCATGGTAAAATATCTAAGCATGCTTGTGGCATGAAAATCCACTCCTAGCTCTTCCACTTCCCTCTTTAGCTACACCTCCTCCTTGGCTCACCAACATTTAACTCTTGCTTAATACGTAGAATTATTACCAGCATCAATGTGAAGTTTAAAAAGCAGTAATTACATGAACTAGGAGACTTTCCATTCTTCCCTAGAGCTCTGATCCATCCTGTCTATCAGATTATGAAACCCTGAGGAGGTTCACACACCTTTGAGCATTCCTGCCACACTGACTTCATCAAATTGAGGATAGAGGTCTTGGCATTTTGGAAATTATCTGGCTTGGCGTTCTCTGATCCAGCCAGAATGACAGCAATCTCTGTTCCCACTTCTGTCAATGCAGTTAAATATAAAAGGACATTTGAAGGGATATCTGAACAGCCCAACATCCAACAAGGGTTCAAGAACATTCACATAGTATTAAATAACCAAAAATTTGACCACTACACCAGCCAGCCATTTTAACAGCAGGTCGAGCTGATATGGTCTACACTGTAGTGACAGGCTTTATTTTTCAGAATCTCAGTTACTGATGATTGAAACAATGACTGAAATTTACTATTACAGATAACCTTCAAAACCTCAATCTTTTCCCTCCCCAGCTCTCTCCCACCAGATGCATGCAAGCTGCTTCAAACTCAGCTAATACAGACGGAAGTAATAGTTGTACCTGTCCAGTACTTACCTTTGCACATAGAGTTGTTTTGTGTGCTACCAAAGAGCTCACCACAAGCACTGCTGGTGATGTCTGTGCTGAAAGAGCTGCTCCTGTCAGTAATCTTGTTGCTGGTTTTACTTTGAATGCCTTTTAATTTGGTCTCAACTAAAGAATTTAAAAAGCAACAGACAAAACACACTCTACCTCTTGAAAATTCTCTTCTAATAAACACATCTTAAACTCAAGAGCTATTTCCACCCAGGGTCCCAGACTTGCAAAAGACCTGAGGGTCAGACTGTTAACAGCAGTTAGGCAACTGAATTTGGAACGAGACCATCTAGGTTTCTAATTGAAACTTCTCAGCTTCTTTGCAGTGACAGCAAGAAGCAGAGTAAGGCTGGACAATCAGACCAGCTCTCTGCTCCCTTGATTAAATGCCCAGTTCAGTTGGAATGAACCATCTTTAATGCCCAGGCACTTTTAGAAATCCCAATGGATGTCTGTCATATCCATCCACTGAGAATGTCAATGCTTTTCTAAATTCTGGCTTAAAAGATGGATCTTTTGGATGCATGGACATCACAACAGGAGCTCCCTGCTGCTGTGTGCTAATCTGCAAGGCTGAACGTTGTAACCCTGTTGAGGTCACTACAATATATGTTAAAATCCAGCTCTAGGTCTCTCCCAGTGGACAGTACATTAGGAACTCAGAAGGCCCCTGCTGTTAGAGCAGAGCCTCGGGCTGTTATTTCTGACTCCCTGCAAAGGCACAGCACTGTCTTTGCTCCTATACCCATCTTGGTGAGGTTGAGGAAGGCTGTGCTGTGCAGGTCGGTGGTAAGCAGAGTGCAGACTCCATTCATGTCCTCTGTGGTAGTGAAGGCTCGGTGGTGCTTCTTCTGCAGGCAAGCCTGTGAGGCAACAGGAAAAGCTAATGAATGAGGAGCAAAGCTGCAGGCAGAGGATGACTGAAGATGCCATATGGCAAATATTCAGCATCCCTTGCACAGCATTAAAAGCCTAGAGGGAGTAAAAAAGCACCTTCCCTAAAGTGAGCCTTGCCACATGATATTACCCAGGATTCCAGCCCTGAGCTGGGGCAAAGACGGGAGCTCAGGGCTAACCAGACTAAGGCGTTAGCCTCCAAACTGGTGTTTCTCCTAAGCCTTCTCTACCAATCCTCCCTTTTCCTATGAGTGGGGGTGGCTGTGGTTAAGTATAATGTCCTTTGCAGCCCTAAGCTGATGAGAAAGGCCCTTCTCAGTTTTCCATCCTGGCTGGCAATGCACCATCTGGCTTTCTAACTAGCCAGCATCCAGCCAAGAGCTTTTAGCCTTTGTCCTTATGTTAATGTCTGCTCATTTTGTTCATTTGCATTTCCCAGCAAAAATACACAGCATTTTGGAAAAATACAGCTGTTCTCAGCCAAGGATATTTTCATTCCCTTACCAGGATCCAATCTGAATTCCTGTCAATAGCTATGCCACCATCCTGGATGTTTTTGGAGCCTTTAATATTTCCTGAAATTGAATGAATGATTTAATGAATAAAGAACAGAATTGAAATGGATACAGTACTTGTCAGCCTTGGGCAAATAGAATAAACACAGAGAAAGGTTATAGCTACTGAGGTCAGCTATATCTGCTGTCCTAGAAGGACTCAGGGTTAATGTTTTCAGCAACTGTGACAGTAATGAATGTACTGGAAACAAGAAATGTTGTCTTGTATTTCAACAGAATTTAGCTGAGGATTTAAGCTGCAGCCTATGGGACTTAGCAGTGTGCCCAGTTCTCTCTGGAGCGCCCCATCTCTGCACCTCCTCATCCCTATGGCAAAGCAAGTATTGGGAAGGGGAAGCAGGACTGTACCTCGCAGAGGTATCTCCTGGCACTGGATCTCCTCCTGCAAAATGGTGCACTTCCTCAGCCTGCCCAGCCCCTTGTCTACTGAGGAAGTAGCCAAAATCCTGTGGAATGAGAATAAAAGGTGGAAAAGAGGGAAGGCAGCAGATTTGAGCTGAATCAGACATCGACATGACACTTATTTTCTCCTACAAATCATCATCCTTCCCATTATCTGAACATTATCTGAATTCAGGAGAGCTATCCCAGATCAAGGAAGAGGTCTGGATGTGACTTGCTCATAAAATACAGGAGATAAAGGGAGATCAGAAGTGAAGTGAGAAAGTCCACCCACCATGTAGGAAATGTCAGCACTGCTGTATGAAAAGGAGACCGCTCTTTAAGTCAGCCAATTTCTGCTCAGGGGGTAGAAAAGTTTATTTATTCTGAAATTTAAAATATGCTGCCTGCTACAGAGCCTGAGCAATCTGCTCAGCATAATATAGGTTATCTCTACAGGAACCACTTGTGGTTGGGTTCTGTTCACTGACCTAGTCATGCATTTCGCTTCCTCTGCAGACCAAAATAGTTGAAAATACAGCAGTTTCCAACTCTTTATGGTCTTCAGACCAACCTCACAACATAACTCTTCATAGCTGGTGGGCGCTCTGGCTGCTGCAGTCCCAGCAATGATGTAACATGGCAGGAAGTCTTGCAAAAACCCAGCTGCATGTTTCTGCCATTTGGTTAAATAAGCAGACATCCTTTCTGAACTTATATGTGGGTGAGGGGAGAAGCAGGAGGATTCACAGGCTGCCAGTGTACACTTCACACCAGTGAAGCTCGTAACACCACTCATTAACCCCTGAGAACTGAAGACCAATTCTGGATCCCAGGCAGAGCAACCTGTGCTAACAGCTGTAGAAAGTGAGAAGTTACATGGCCTGAGGCCACACTCATTCATAAGGACCTGGGAAATGTGGGTGTGCTTTTCTTTAGTCTACTGCTTACATGGCTGTGCTTCCATCCCAGTGCTGAAGAACTGAGGGCCACAACAAAGAGGCTGTGCGTGGTGTGATCCATGTCTTGCCAGTGTCAACATTAAAGCTCCTCAAGGACTTGACCACTGAAAACAAATAAATGAGTGCACAATGTGATCTGCAGAGACACAGCTAGCAGGCTCCTGAGCCAGCTCTCCCTGAACCCTGCCCACCACAGCAGCAGAGGCAGTTGGCAGAGGGAGATGCCAAGCTATGGGAATTTCATTGATATAGATTAACGAAGTATTTTTTTTGCCCTGCCCACTGAAAAATAAGATAATACAAATCCTGTTGTTCTGTTCTGAAAGTCCATCTTGGACATCACAGAACATTCGCACTAGCTGAAGCTCACAAACCTGCAAGGAAACAAAGCCCTAGAGCTTGTGCAGCTCACACGTCTGCTCTTGATTTCTGCAAGTGTGTCAATACCAGTAAATGCACAGGCTGGGGAGAGAAATAAACTTGAACCTGGGTGACAGATGAAAAGGTCACAAAGTAGGATGCATGGAAATCAAGCTACCATGGAAAGTTCTGTAAATGCAAGCACTGACCCATGCCATATCACCAAACCTCTTGTCAATCACATGACAACTTTGAGAACTTACACACTTATCTCAGGAACAAGCCCAAGAGACTCCAATCACGCTCTGTTCCTGTTTGAAGCCAGAAATAAAGTACACAATCTGAATTTTAGATTACTCCAGCCTAAAATCCTTGCTCTGGATGCCCAGACTCTGACTCCAGAAGCTGCAGGTTGAGCCTGCATTTAAACATGCAGTCCAGCATTTTGAGTATAATCCCTGATTTACTAACAAGAGGTCAAATTCTGTCCTTGTGCCTATCTAGAGTCTTTCCTGATTCTAATTTTACTCAGAATCGATTCCATGTCATTTCCCAGCCTGGCTCTGAAAGCACAGGTGAAAGAAGAAGTGCCACAATTGGAGCAATGACATTAAACATTCAAATAGTATGAACTGAAAGTCTTTGCTTCTGCTTCCTGACATGTCCCACACTTCAGGCATCCCTTTCAGAGTACAGGCAGACCACCCTGGCCTCCCACCTTGCTTTGCAAATCCCACTTTACCAGTTAGAAAGCCTAAATTAACCCAGAGATTCTCCAGAGTGTGTTTCCACTGGAAGAGAATCATCCCAACAATATCACACGTTTACACAGGCTTCCAGCAAACTCCTTTAAAACAAAACCAGAATTCTGGATACACCTAACAAGCAACCTGAAATGTTCAACTGTGTTTAACATAAAGGACAATTCTCAAGCAGGCAACAAAAAGAATCGATGGCCAGGGAGTTGACTCTTGGGAATATTCCTGTATTGGAATTGTGTGCTGTTTGGCCTGAAACCAGAGGCTGCTCAACTCTGCACTCAGCATTGCTGCTGCCATCTGGCAAAGCTGAGTTACCTGAACTTTTAGCTCCAACTCCCTGCTCATTGGGGTTTCCAACACAGACGACGCAGAGGGTTTTAGCACTTTACTCATTGAAATTAAGTGCACTGGACTTAAACTAAGAAAAAGAAAGGCGTGCTGACAATTAACCGCTATACAGACAAAATTATCTATGGAGTTTAGATGCTCCGCACAAATTTAGTAGAGTCATTCTGAGAACACAACCGAGACCCACTAAGTACCTTTTTCTGCTCTGCTGCTTTCATTGATAAAACCCACAAATGCAAAAAAACACCCAAAATAGGTTGCTAAGGAAGAGCAATATTAAAGTTCTGCAGAAGCTCACAAAGACAAAAGCCTCCAGCAACGATCCCACCTTAATTTTGCAAAAAGCAAATCAAGAAACATCCAGATTTGAGAACACATCCATAACTTCTGCAGGCATATCCATTAAGGATTTTTATGTTTACAAAGCTGGGAGTTACTTCCCAGAATAACAAACAGGAGAACAAAGACATTAGCAGAAATAATACATTGTCATACAACATGGAGAAGACAAGTCCAAATAATGAAAACAGTAGAGCATAAATCTTGGTGTTAAATCTAAAATCACAGCAAAGCAAGCGACAGAGAACTGTGATGGACATCTCAATAAAGGAATAAAATTAATAACAATTTTTTCCCCAAACCAGAAGTGTGAAGCTTGTCATGAAGTCTGTGAGGTGGTCAGGGCACAAAACTAATACTGAAAGGATAATATTCTTTCTGTACAGGTGGAGTAGGTACTGAGTCTTTTGAAAAGGGAAACAGTCAAACATAAATTTTGTCATAGAATCAAACCAGTATTTCTTTGTGGAGTGGCTGGAAGAGCAGCCAATCACATCCCCAGCGCTGTTGTCCATTGCTTGAGGTAATGGAGTAGCAGTGTAAGGGTGTTACCCTTTCTGGGGTAAGTAACCAAAGACTAATCCATGGCAGAAGCATCCCCACAAGGCTACAGCAGACAGTGATTTGGATACAGGCACTGACTCAGGAAATGTTCCCTCTAATGCATAGCTATGCTTTACTTTACGCAAACTTCTTCCCAAGCAAAGGTCTCTACATTTTTCTTTCAGAAAACCCTACATGTTCTAGAGATCTTGTTAAGGAGATCAACAACCCAAAACCTGCTTAATCAAGGGTGTATCTAAAATTCCACTAGAAAGGGAAGAATACTAAGAAATGTCACCAACATTCTACTCTAAGCTACCAGCCACTTTTCTCCCACTAAAGATGCCTATAAAACTCTCTCCACTCAAAAGTATGAATCGTAGAAAAACACATTGCAAACTAAGGACCATCCATACAAGTTCAAACATCCTGAACTTTCTACATAAGAATAATTTCATTGGCTCATGTTAAGGGACCAATCTGAGTCTCCAGAAATTATTTCCAGACTAAGACTTTCATTTTCTAATACATAAAATAAATAGAGAGATAAGACTCACTCATTAGGAAGAGTAGATATAGGAGCAACCTCATTGTTCCCAGCTTTAAGGTGAAGGAAGGAGTAGAGATACCAGGCAAAAGCTGCTGTCTTCCTCTGAGGCTTCTCCAGATCTGCATGTCTCACTGAGAAAAAGTGACTCTATTGTGGATTTCCTAACTGAGGTTTCAAGGCGTACACCAGTGACACTGTAATAAAACTCCAGATGCAAAGACCTACTGAAAGGTAAACTTCTGTTTCTGAAAGGTCATTTTTAGCAGTGGCTCCATTTCTGTCCATCAATACTTTTAGAATACATAGGATCTGTTGGGAAAAGCTGAGGGTCTGTGTTTGTAACTGACCACCTTATCCTTTGGTGTCTGCTACATGGATGGGCCGCATCGCATTGAAATGTGCAAACTGTCTCACATGAACTCACAGCAGGGATTTAAGAGAGATGTCAGCTCTCAGATGCCCTTCATTGTAATTTTTTAATGCAAGAGATCCCCCCACACACACACATAGAGAGCACTTGGTGTTTCCCTTTTATTTTGTACACTGTTGGTGTCATTTTATGTCACTGACATTTTATGGCAGGATGCCCAGGGTACTTCAAGGGATTCTGCACGTCTCTTCTCCCCTTTACCAACAGCCCTTTGTTTTCTACTGATCCCTTGGTTCTCTGCACTGTTCACCCTCAGCTGGACCAGACCTGCACAGAATTACTCCCACATAGTTTCTACTATCAGAGTTCTGTGTAACAAGTATTACTCACATGCAGTGTGTTGTTATTACATGTGCTAAACAAGCTGAAGTAGCAAATGCTGAGGAATCCAAAGAATCAACTAACTGCATGGCAAATCCTTTAGGGGTGGGGAAGGGGAAAGGCATTTCGGAGACAGTTCTCTTTGCCCAGAAACTGTAAATTTTCCAAGCATTCTCAGAAAAGAGTGCAACAAATCACACCTTCTGGCTACCTCCATCTCTCTTCCTCCAAGGACTCCCTGTGTTGAACAACATCTGATAACCACCTTCACAGTCCATAAATGCTGCAGCACTCACATCTCAGGGATCTGAACTGAAAGCAAATGCTCTTTGAGCTCAGATTTTGGTAACAGTTAGGTGCCAGCTGTGAAGCACCTGCAGTTGCTTTCCTGAAGCTTTACCTAGTCCCATCTGGCTGCACTTTCACTCATGCTGCTGAAGCAGATGTGAGGTTGCGAAGTGGAACTTTTTAAAGTTCCACTTTTGAAGTTTTCTTTTGAAATGTCTC
>JANRGW010038064.1:405-22239 GCA_024733675.1 Psilopsiagon aymara | reverse complement strand
CCCCCCCCCCCCCCCCCCGATTTTAATTTCTTTTTAGTCATTTAACAAATTAAAGTTCTTAAACAGAGCAAAGAAGAACAAAGCTGATAGCTGGCCACAGGAACACTCCAGCTGAGAAATGTGCCAGCTGCATCGCTTCAGAAATAGCTCTTTGCAGCTTATGCAGACTTACATAAAGCATCTGCTCTTTGTCTGAGCCTTTTCGCTTGTCACATTTCAAAGACTCCTTTTGCTAGCTACAGAGGCAATGGAAAGTATGCTCATTTGCAAGTGGGGTCATGAAGAGATGAAAAGAGAGGGATTCAACTGAGATACAGATATAGCTCCCCATCATGGCTTCCGCTTCAGAGCATGCTTTGAAAAAAGCAGGGGAAAAAACAACCATAAAATAAAATGTGCAAAGCATTTGAGGAACAAGAAAGTCTTGCTTCCACCTATAGCCCTGAGGAAAATGGCTTTATAGGGAATTGGGAACCATACGAACAAGACACGAAGCAGTGAGACAGATCACTGCAGTGGGAAGTATTTGAAGCCTAGTTGTGAGGCCACAGGGAGCAATGTGTGTTCAAGTAGAGGAGAAGGAATTTGGAAGCAACAAGATCTGGATTAATCTCCCAACCCTGGCAGGAACCAAGCAACTTTGACCAAATTAAATAGGGAAGGGTTTGAGCATTCATAGCCCTGCATGAAAAGTCATGAGAACTGCCGGTGTCTTCTTCATGGCATGGCTGGGACTTCAGGGTCTCCATGGCTCATACATCATAGAATCATAGAATTGTTAGGGTTGGAAAGGACCTTAAGATCATCCAGTTGCAACCCCCCTGTCATGGGCAGGGACACCTCTCGCTAAACCATGGCACCCAAGGCTCTGTCCAACCCAGCCTCGAACACCCTAAGCAGTCAGAGAAGAGAAACTGCAGCTATTCCTTCACTGACGTTTGTGAAAGGTTTCCATTTTCTCAGAAGACAGCCCTGCAAAGCCTCCCCGTTTGCACAGGTTCACATGCAGATGGGTTTACATGTCACAAGAGATAGAACAGAGGTAACAGTTCACCTATTGATAATCTCTTGTGTAAATGACTGAAGTGTTTTCTTGCAAAACATTATGACCTATTACGAGTGGATCCCAAAATCCTGTTGGGCGTTCAAAGCTATGAGTCAGCTTGTAAGTCCTTCCTCTTGCAAGGAACTGCAGATATCCCTCAAAATAAACCCCAGTCAGCCTTCCTGTTTTTAACGTGACCAAAATGGGAAGTCGCTCAGAAGGTGAAACCAAAGAGGAGCCTTGTGCATTACAACTAAAGAAAACTGGGAGGTTACTGATATTACCCTCAATAGGGCTAACCTGCAGAGAGGTTATAACTCCTCAAAAATCTCCTTTTTTTCCATAGCACATCAAAGAACTGTACGACAGCCTGGGCACTGCTAAATCTTCTGACCAACCTGACCCATCTGTTTGCTGCATGTGCCTGTCTGGTGCCCATCATCCTTCATTCATGAGCTGAGGGCTGAGACTGGTCTGCGGTGTGACTGTGAAGCACTAGGAATGCTAGGGCCCTGTTTCAGAGCAGACACTAGATGTTTAAGTACATCTTTGATGCAGATCTAAAGATAAACTAACACTTTAAATCCCTTAAGAAAAGGATGTAGAGAAGCAGTCTCAAGGAATGGCTGAAGAGGCAGGTTATCTTGAAAGCAAGGTGTCACAGCCCATAGCTATCAAAACCACTGCCAGTAAGCAAGATTTCTCTTTATTAAGACTTCAGGCAAGGATGGCAGATCTCATTCTGCGTTCTTTGAGAGTCTCGAAGTGTCCCCTGCACAGCAAAGCATCAAGCACAGCAATAGATCACTATATGCCAGATGATCCTTTTGTGCAATATGAGCACCTTGCCAAATCTGGGGAACATTTAGGACACAGCCATAGATGGAAAAAGCTGCTGAAGGCTTCACAAAGCAAGACAGCAGAAGCTGGAGTGAGAAAAGTTAGTAACAGTTCAGAGACCCAATGCAGTGATACTGCAAAGGGAATTGCCCAGAACAGGGGAAGAATCAATTTGAAGTGACAGGAAATAAGCTTTTAAAGCAGCGCTTCTGCTGCCACAGGCACGTAGTAAGCGACAGGATTAAGATGATTGCCTCCAAAAGACAAACCTCTTAGCGCTTCACTTGCTCAGAGTAGAAATGAAAGACAGGAGATCTACAGTTGTGTAGTTTATCTTACTGAAGAAAAGGTGTTCCCAACATTTGTAGCCTGCAGCTTTTCCAGGGTTATCAGGAGCCATTGCCTATATGAAAGGTGCATCCAATGCAACATCAGCTGTTACATTTACAGATCTGGCTGTGTAAGCTGACATGAAGTCCTGAAAAAGTCACTAACTTGTGCAGCAGTGTGTTCAGCACATCACTGGGTGCATGGCATTAGGAATTTTATAAGGCCTTATAATCACATCTCTTCCCTTTTGAGAGAGGCTGAAGCTCTGAAAATAATGCCCAAAGATGAACATTTCAATGAATTACACTTGCTATATTGACAGTTTACAGAAATACTCATGTTATTATTTTTAAATAAAGACTGAAAGTGAGACTGCTTATTTTTACCTCTTTCACAGAGTCCAAAGTACACTGCTCATCCTGCCTGAGGCAGTGTGCACATTACAAAAAGCAATGAAGTTCTTGTAATCATTTACAGCAAGACAGGATGCTCACTAAGACTCACAGGAAACATTAACCACATGATGCATTGTGGGCTACCTGTCTCTCAAAAGCCATGTGCAAGATTCTGCTGCTGTTTTCTACAGACACAAAGCAACCTATGAAAGACAGATGGTTCAGAAATTCCCCACATGAAGTTACAGGCCCAGGAAATCCACATAACTATTGTGCTCTTAAGCAAGTGTGCACATCGTGCAAACAATTTCATTATAATACTGTAAAATGGGAGTTCTGATACAGGCTACACACTGAGCACTGCAGGCACTGACACAAAGACTCAGTAGAGCTTTTGATGACTGAAGAGTATTTGTCCACTCATGTCTCATATCGATAGTGTTCTGCACAGAAGCTAACTCCATCCTTAGCAACTTTTTATGACTCTACAACAGTCTTTATTCCAAAGCACTTCAGTGCAGTCTCTTGTGACAAAAGAATAACAGTTGACCCACTCTTAGATCAGTCACTTCATCCTCGGCTTCTCTATGGCAAGCAGCATCATTTCTACACAGCTCAGAAAGCGCTGCCTCTCACAGACCACTCCCACTGCCCCGTGATCTTGCTCTTGCACCTTTAGATATAGTAATAAGAAAGTGCCAGGCAAAGAACGTTGAATAAAAACAGTATCTTCAGAGGAAATTAAAGTGCACGAAAATACTTAAAGCCACAGGCTGAACCAGTCTTCAATTAAATGCACTTTAATACGGATAATGCCTTCAATTTTTCCAGGTGCTAGAGGAAGAACTGCTCCTTTGAAGGTGGAAGCAAGGCTGCAATCCAGAAAACCTCCTAAGGATTCCTGGTTTGTCCCTCTAGAGGCATCATCTCAGTTGCTGACATCTGGGGCTGCAATAGCGACTGCTCCTCTGAACCAGCTGGTCTCAGTTGTTTCTGTGGCATCTGTTTCCATGATCTTGTCTCTACAGTAGGAGACATAAAAACAGCAGCCCTTTGTCAGCAGGAGGCTGACAAAGGGATCCAGTTTTTAGAAGGGTGCAAGGTTTAGGGAAATCCCAACATACATCAGATACTATTTTAAGTGTTGCAACATCCCCCATCCTAGAAATCTGGCATCTAGGCAGATCAGGCATCTGGCACCTATGCTGGAAGAGTAGGAGGCTGCATTTCAACTCAGTGGAGCTTCGGAACAAGCTGTCAGGCTGAAGAACGTTTCTAGAGAGTAACAGCTCTTCATTTCCACACAGAGCTGCTTTCCAGGTGTAACAAAGGAAGCAAACATAATTATCTTTGGCAGAATTTGCAAAGTTGCCAGTAGTAATGTGCTGATTTGTGCTCTAAAAGCCCTATGGTTTTTAACATTTGCACTATGAATGGGCCTAAATTTTACTTTTCTTAGAAAAAGCACCATCTATTTAGGCTACTGAGTGAAAGGGAAGAACAATCCTTGCTTTTCTCAGCAGCATTTCGTGCCCATTTCTATCACAAGTAAGTAGGAATGGCATCTCCTTCATCCTCATTATTTGTTCCCAAACTCTGACTATATCCATACCTACTCTAATACTTTATTTTCTCAGCTCGCAAGTGATGCTGCTGCTACTGACGGATGCTGTGTGGAAGCAATTTCATGAGCAAACCAGACTGCCTAAAGTTTTTGGTACTAAAGACTTAATAACATGCCATGAGTAATTGCTCAGCACAGGAAGCTAAAAAGATACAGAAGATCTTCTTCATTATTTATTTTACCTTCTGGGTTTATTTCTGAATCATTGGTGTTGCCAGGGTCTTCCTTAAGAACTCCTACATCCTTTGCCCAATCAGTCCATTTAATTTCCTCTACCCTGGAAAAAATGCAACAGAAACTCATATATAGAACACAGCATTTTAACCCAGATCTCATTGTCCCACAGCATCCAAACCCACCTCATCCTGGCAACACAATCCTAATGGTTTAGCTGTAACAACAATGCCCTACAGAGTTTTTTTTTGAGTAAAGGTCTTCTGTAGTCTAGGTCCATGAGGTCAATATCTTCTCCCCATGCACACTGTGTGCTGGTCTATGTTGTTTGGCTTAAAATACTCCAGTTCCCCCAGGGAACATGCTTAATACAAAGGATGCTCCAAGGTTCCACTTTCTATACATGCTCTGTAACACACTAGAGTTACTGAAGTGCTGCCTGCAGTTCTTTTCACTGGGTGGAGAAAGTTCATCTGCTCTCCTAGCCCCCCTAAGCGAGCAAGAGTGCTGCCCTCTTGTGTTGCACTCCAATTGCATATTTGAGCGAAGGAGCAACCAACCTGCATCCCTCTCATCACACCCTGCTCTACAGATATACTCACAGCAATAAAGAAAGCACCATTGCAAACACTCTGCCATCAGAAGTGCTTGCACGGATGTGGGTTAAACAAGACATCTCTGGGTGACAGCACGTGTTGGTGGTTCAACCAGCTCTCAAACTTCCACCAACCAACTTGTGTGTACCCAGGAACATATGGATGAGGCACTCTGTTGAACCAGTGCTGAAATTCCCTGTGGTGGCTCAGGGTTATCCATGGCTTATGAATCATGAGAACCCATTACAAGGCTGCAATGGTCATCTGTCTTACCTGAAGCACCACCTTTCATCTTTCTTATTGAGGCCCACTGACATGAAACAGCCAGATCTCCTCTTCCCACCTTGGCGCCACAGCCAGGCCTTCTCTATCTCTAGAATAGCAATAGCCCTCTGAAAAAAGAGGTCTGTGTCAGAGAGAAAACAGGGCATACAGAGCCCAACCCCACTTCTCCACTTCTCAATTCAATCTTTGCCAATCAGCAATAGTTTGACTCAGAAAATCACTTTGGAACCCAATCCCAAAGTGTCCTTAGATTAATAGTACCAGTCACTCTCTCAAGTTTTTCTATTCATGTGGATCTGGACTGGCTGGTAGTGATCCAAAAAGCAAGAGTTTTAAACACATCTAAAAATGATAGGCTTTAGTTTATAGCTGAGGCTTAGGACAAAGACAGCCACTGTCACCTCTGATGTTATGAGGCTCAAGTAGGAGTCTAGGCCGTGACATAACTGCAAAGCAGCACCGTGCCTCACCTGCAGCTTCCAGACGCTTTTGCTGTAACTAGAAATGTCTGTGACAGTCTCACTCATGAGCGCAATCAGCATGTTGAGCAGAAGAACATAAGTGAGGATCACAAAGAGAAGCAGAAGGAGCATGACAAAGTATCTGAATCTGGCATGTTCCTGAAAATCCAGGTCTCCCATCCCAATGGTGATCTTGAAGAGCTCCAGGGAGACACTAAGCAGCCCTCCATACATAGCATGGTTCCCAGTGCTCTCCAAATGAGCAAGAGACTTGTTCTGAGAGACCGAAGGAGCATCCCCCATCAGTGTAACCAGAGCTACAAGAAAAACAGGATTTGAAACTTCTGTATAAAAAAGTACTTGCTGCAGCCCAGCCTACAACATAATGCTGAGCAAGTCCTTACCTGCAGCAAAGCCAAAGAGGAAGATCATATAAACCAAGAGGAAACGCAGCAGATCTCTCAGAATAGTCTGAAACACAAATGAGAGCAGGAAGCATCATTCTTTATCTCACATGAAATCACATGGATGATCTCCTGTTCTCACACATCATAAACCAACTGCCAGTAACAATATGTTTAAGAAACTACTCATATGTATTACTTCCTCAGGTAAGTAACATCATTGGTAGCTTAATCCGACAGTACTACATGAACTTATTTGCTGTTTCTAAGAACCTATTCACACGAACCTAACAAATATGTCAGTTCCCCAGTATGGCTGCTTCCAAGTTGTTTTAACACACACATCTCTTTCCATCTCCACTGTGTTTCACACAAGTGGTGATCAGAATTCTTCCCTAGTACCACATTTCACCTCTGCTTTGTCTTGTCTTTCTAGTCCCATTCTCCTCTATGGACCTGGAACCATTTCTCAGCCCAGCCCATTCCAGGGAACCTGCGCTGGTTTTGACTGGTAGTTTTGAGTTGCCTTACGACAAACGGAAATGTCAGCTGCTGCCACTTCCTAAATTCAAAGATAGCAAACTAGTAGTTTGCTGAAAATGTACTTCCTTCAAGACACTGATCTAATCCCCTTGTGCAAAATCTTTACTTCCAGTCAGTACAGCAATTCCATTTATGATTTTCATGGTCCTGAGAGAAGAAAAGTGATTGCAGGACTTCTATTAGTTTCTCACACCTAAAAGCTTTTCATACAAAGCTTTTTATTGAGTACTGACCTTCTGGATCATGACACTGTAGATCCCAGTGCGCTGAAAGCCGCGAGTGTAATACAGCATGTTCACCCATCCCAGAAGCAGGGAGAACACCATCACTGCCACATAGTTTTCTGAACTTGCACCATATAGCACTGCTGACAGCAGCAATGAGAAAGCCTGGATGAAGCTGAAGAGAAACAGAATGAGTGACTTACTTCAACAAAAAGGCTCATTTGCAGATCTGCTCTGTTTTGAAAGGAAAAGCAAACACATTTTACAAGGCTACATGGAACATATAAAGTGGCAGTTAATCAGACACATAGCTTATATAAGCAAATCCTGTTATAACCCAACCCACAAACTGTTGCAGTTTAGTTATGAACTGGTTAATCTCGCAGTATGGAAACTCTAAACTGTTTGATGTAACTCACATAACTGATAATAAGTGGAAAAAATTTAACACTTATGAACACATGCACACATACATGCACACACATGCATATATACACATTTCTCCTCAGAAAACTGAGGAGTTATTTTCCTTTCAGTCAACTCTGAGCCACAGTGACAGTATGATGGAGAACTTAAGCTCTTAATCTAAGAAGTATATGTTTTTAGTTGTGTAATAATTGAGGGTCTGACCTTCACTGTGTTCCACTGTTCTTAGATGACCATACCCAGCAAAGTCCATTACAACAAAAGGTTATGACAAGACGCAGCAAGCAGGGAAGGGATGGAAAGAGGAGACAGTGGCAGAGAATCAATCTTTCCTGCTCACCATCTCTCTAGAAATGTTAGGGCAACTTAGCTGCACACAGCAGAGAACCAATTTCACCCATGCTTTCACTGTGCAAAAAACCTCAAGAGACATACATCAAGATCTCAATGCAGCTGTCAGAACACATAGTCTTCAGGGACTGGCGTCTCCTCCGTAAGTACAGACTCTAGCAGAGAAAAATCAATGGTAGCCATCCATCAAAAAACAGGGCATGCTAGAGAGTGATTCCTGCCCAGCATAGCCTATTGCTCAGGGACAAGGTTTGTTCCATAGCTCCTCTTCACGCTTTCATTTTCAAAATCCCAAATTTCAGCTATTCATCCCTCCAAGATGAAAGAAAGGTTTTCTTTATAAAGTGCATGGATAAACAAGGGCTGAATCATGGCTCAGCCCAATGTCTTTATTAATAGACTGCACTAAATGCCAAGGATGAATTTTAGTACTATAAATCACAGAAGTCTCTCATAATTATTTGCTGTTGTGAACTTATTCTTCCTCTTGCCCAGCAACCTGGCTTGTACCACCCCTGTCACTGTTAGATTGCACTGACATTGTCTTGGAGCAGGATTCCCTCCTGCCATCCACTCATGCACATCCTTGTATCAGGAGAACTGAGTCTGTTGCCTTCATGTCAGTGACAGTTTTGGTTTTTTCCTTTCTTACAATGGAACTAAACATAAGATTCCCATACCTGAGCAAAGATTAGATAAATGCCTCCAAGCAAGATAATGATGAGTCCAGAGACCCACAGGAAGCCTCCAGCTGTGAACTCCACTGGAAAGGAAGGCTACAGGATAAAAACAAAACAGAAAAACCCACTGAAGAAGGCAGAGGTAGTGACAATAACCACCCAGCACCTTTAAACTCATCCAATCGGGCCTTTCTAGATAAAAGAAGTTTGGATCTACCTTTACCCGTAGGGGTTGATAGTAGGCAATGGCTGTAAAGATGATCATGAACGATAAATATGAGACAAAACTGAAGTAGAATCTCTTGGCAGCAAATGTTTCCCATTTTTGCTGAAGCAGTTTGTTCAGTGGCTCCAAAACTACCATCTTGTACCGATTCTATGGAAAAACAAACAAAAATGTACTCATGTGTCAACAGGAATGCAAATTCACCAGAGGATTGTCTTTTTCTGGGTTAGAGGTCAGTGGCTCCAACTAGGGAATTGCTTAGGGTTTATTCAGTCAAGCCTTTCAGTATGTAAGAGATTAACCACCCCTTAAGAAGTTACTTTTGCTTGGCTTTATCAAGGTATTTAGACACATCCAGGCTTATGACAACCAAAGGCTCGAGAATTTCTCTCATATTATAGATGATCAGAGGTATACCAAGCAGACTATAAATAACAGAACAAGCCAGTACTTCCAGCGTGCATTTCTTTTCCAGAACAGCGATCATGTAAAACACCACATTAACTTGAAATTATTTGCATAACACAACAGCAATGTTACAGAAAGGCAGAAAAGATTTTGCTGCCTTGGAGTTGAAGGACTCACCGGTGTGTCACTGCTGTATGCCAGAATCTCCAGCACAGAGTTCTCCTCAAAGCTGTCTATAGAGGACAAGTCATAGAGACACACATGGATAGGCCCATAGGTCCATTCAGTGAACTTGCGTGACAGGTGCCTGTACACTGGGTCTTTGATCTCTCTTTGGATAATGTGCTTGAAGATCTATAGAGAAACCAGATGCATACATGTGTATGGAATGAAGGTGTAAAATGACACAAGAATACCCAAATTACCTTCAAAATATGTGACACCTGACTTTCTGCAGGATATGCTTTGATATACCTGAACACCAGATTATCTAGCTACAAGCAGGCAATCATCTAACTACACCTTGTATCAGCTCCTCCAGAAGTAGAACCAATTTCAGTCCAAAACAGCTGTCTTCACTGGGACAGAGAACACTGGCAGCCAGCTCAAACTCTGTAGGACATTAAGTGCAGTAGCCTGGAGGAAGCCTCCTTTATTGTCTCCTGTGGCACTGCCACCGTCATCAGCATACTATGGGTTGGGTGCGAGATGCTCCTACATCAAACCCTAAACTGAGGAAGCATACTACAGTTTTCCTTGTTTCTCAACCATCCCAGGGTTCCCCTCTGTCTTTACCTCCACTTTGCCTGTCTTGGCAGCAAGCTGCAGAGGATTTAATCCATCATAATTCACAATCTCCTCCAGCTTCGACATTGGGTCAACCTTCACACCTGCCTTCAAGATCTCAACGTATGTTGTGCTCACAAACTTGGTGTTCTCCTCAGTGTCATCTGCAATCATCACCAGGGCATGGAGGACGGTGTTGCCCTGCGTGTCCTGCTCCTGGAGCCTGGCTTTCTGGTGGGGATTGTTTAGAAGATATTCCACAACCTCAGGCTGGTTGGTACAAGCAGCCAAGGACAGGGGAAGTTCACCTGAAGAGATGAGGACAGTATTTGAAGGGGAAGCAGAAACTGGTGAAAAAGTATTAAAAAAAAGCAATTCTGAGGAAATATATATATAGCCTATAGATTTACCACTGTAACACACAACAACTTCTTCCTCAGTGTCTCTAGATTCAGAAAGGGTTTTGGAGTAAATTACTCCTTATTTCTGCAGGCAGCTGAAGCACTTTCCGAGACCCCTAATTTGGTTAAACTAACCAAGAGCTTGTTTCTGTCTGAAGCTCCTCAGATGGGATTAAAACACATAAAACCAAAGGTGATGCCAAATGCTCATTGGACGCCTCTGTCTGTGAAAAGATCCTGCCATTCAAGTAAGTCAAGACCTTGATTACAGGACAGTGAAGATGTCAACCCATGCACAGAGGGGCAAACCCAACTGAGAATTAGTGGCATTGCATACAGAAAGGCAATATAAAAGCAAAGGAATGTGTTCCACACTGACTCACCAAAATAAAAGTAAACTCCTTCTTTCTTTTTCTTGAAGAATTCACCGTGGGCTCTGGCATGGACATCAGCTCCATTCTCTACTAGAAGCTTCACTAAATCTAGGCTCCTTTTCTCTATGGCAATATGGAGTGCTGTCTGGCCTAAGGACACAAGCAAAACTCACCACTCAGCGCCACTATCAGAGGGAACAGGCAAAAGAATCTTCAGCAAAGTGCTATTTCAACAATCACTGTGTTCTGCACAGCAATCTTACAGCCTCAGTGCTGGGCAGGGGGTGGGTGGCAACTGATGACTTTTAACAGCACTCATTGTAAAAGAACATTGCAAACACTGAGTCAGAAGACAACCTTCAAGACTGTCATAAATCCAGCACAAGGCCAGACAACTGCCCCTGCCTGCCACTAAAATCTCAAGCAGCCAAGAAAAGATAAAGACAATCATACACATACATAACCACGCTGCATGTCTTCTATTATAAGAATAACCCAAACAGCAGAACTCATGTTTTAATAGTGATATACTATTTGGTTTTTCCCTTTAGACATGCTTTTTCAACTTTCCAAAGCATATCCTCTCATATTCTTGGGTTACTAAACATGCATCGTTCATTTGATAGACCAAGAAAGAAGTTACAGAAGTGTATAATTCAAAACTGAAGAAGATGCAGTACCAGAACCAGAAATATAAGGTGAGTGGGCTGTTAGTGTAACTGCACCAGAATTCTGGAACTGCAGTGCTGCATAAGCTCCAGTTCTTCTTTTTCCTTGTATCTGCACCCCTTACCCAGGTAATGAGGAAAGTGCTCTGATACAGCACCAAAACAGAACCCTTACCTCTGTAGTAACAGTCAGAGCATGCCACATTGACAAGCGGCCTGGGATTGTGTGTATTTTGGTCTATCTCCAGCAAACGTGGGATTGTGTCATTCTTTCCATTTTTTAAGTTCAACAGGGCTTTCATTAAGCATGTCTTCCCAGTATTTGCATCTAGCAGAAAAAGAGAATTGAATGGGTTGTGCATGTGCTTTGCACACATCTCTATTACTTGATTCAGCACTTAACTCTCACTGTAGGACCAAATAATTACTCTAAAGGCCTTTCTCAGTATTTTTATTCTGGAGAAGAGGCAAGAGCCTTAAGATATATATAGTTAATGGCATTCTCCATCATCAGGTGGACACTAAGAAAATAAAAGTATGGACAGAGGGCTGAAGAAAGCAAAGAACCACGAGCAGGTTCCCTTGCTTCCCCCCTGCATTGAGAAGCGCTGCCTCTGCTAACCCGTTATGGAGTACTGCACAAGACTCTACCTGTGTATTCAGAATCGGTAAGAAATTTGGAGGTCCTCCTTAAGTACTCAAGTAAACCATCCAGTGCCTCAGGGCTGCCTGCTGAAACTGCGCTGAAGAGCCTGTCTCTGTCAAAGCGATTTGGGTCCTTTTGGCTATGGAAGAAATGCAGTGTTAGGAAGTTTTGAAGAGCAGAAGACAAGAGTGCGCAGTAAGGTCTGGAGAGATGGTGTAAGAAAGGAGGGAGGCAGAAAAGTTTGACAGAAAAAACAAGTATTTTATTTTTAAGTCAAGGGAAGAAGAGAGACAGTTCTTTCCCAGAATTCTCTTAAGTGGCTGCTCTTTCCATCAGCTGGAGCTTTTCCCAGATCCAGTCTGATGTGCAACCCTGGAATACACCCAGAGCATAAAGACAGAGATGCCCAAGATAGCTGCAGGACAAGAGTCAGTACCATCACAAGGTGCAAAACACTCTGTGAACGGGTTTACATCCCTCTGGCAAGTATAGGGCTCTATGCTAAGATGCTCTTACACCCAACTTGGCTTATTTAGTTCAGATTTACACAAAATATACAACACACACCCTACCTTCCAAGTGCAGAAGGAAAGGGCTAATATGCCCCCTTTCTTCATTTAATTACCTCCCACCAGGTGCCTGTAATACTTCTACCCTGCCACTTTTAATTTAGACTTCATGAAATATATAGGCCCCCAGCAGCAGGGGTCAGTATAGATAAGGAGGGACAGCACCCTTGTCAAATACCCAACAGCTACTCACTTGCTAACAAGTCCTGGCCGATAGTTCAGATTAACCTTGATTTTAGGAGGAAAGTTACTGCTTTCCTCCTGATACAGTGTCTCCAAGGGTCGTTGCTCTCTCTTTCCAGGTCCTGATCTTTCTGCCTTTTTACTAGGTGCACGTTTATCTTCTGGGGTACTGTCATCTGTTTCTAGCAATCCCACCAGCCTGTTTCTCTGACCTGGGCCTGGCTGCCCACTTGTGAAGTCATCCATTTCTAAGAGAGATGGTCTTTCAGATCACCAAAGATTTTCCGCACTAGGAGACTAAACCTGCAAGGGAGAGGGAGAACTGACATCATTTGTTCACAAACCTAGAATGTGTTCCATGCAGTACAGAGAGAAAAGCATGCTTCCAGGTCCAGCATTCCTACAGTTGACTACGAGACCCTTGGGAGAGAGACTCAGTAAAACCCTGCACAATGGGAGTATCTGAATAAATACAAGGCATTAGATAGGGTACCAGTGGAAAAGAAGTGCACAAGCAGTTCATGAAATACAAGCAACTGGTCTGCAGAACATCTGAACCCCCTTTGTGAGATGACCTCACCTGTTGGCAGCAGCACAGGTTCCTTACTTAAAAGGCAAAGAAAGTGGATCTTCAGGAGACTACAGTCATTGTTCTTGTCTCAGTGGAGCCAACAGAGGCTAGTCACCAAGTGGCCAAAAAGATAAGAGTAACTGTAGGCTTACTTTGCAAGAGAGTGGGAAGTTTGTTCATGTTCTCTGTTGGTAAGCATTATGTTGTTTCTATATGGAAAACATACACGCAAATTACGTTCCCCTCAGGCATTCTTCTGTTTCATCCTGGGGCAAAAGAAGTGGGATCTTCCCAGTGTTTGGAGCTGTTGCCTATTCATGTGAGCACAGGGTCTGAACTTGAACCCCACATCACTGGCAAATGCACAGCCCAGCTGCCAGGTGAACACCCAAGAACCCTTAGAAACTGCACAGAGCACAGGTTTCCCAACAAGAAAGCTGGATCTGGATCTGCTGTACAGAGAGCATCAGTATTCAACAGAGCATCCAGCCAGCCCACTTTATTAAGCATGTCCTGTACTCCTTTTTCACTCTTTTGAGACATCTCTTCATATATATCTGGATACATCTCAGACCTACACCCAATGCAAGCTATCTGTCGTCAGCATATGACTGCAGTTTCACACAGTTTGTGAGGCAGCAAGGTAATCCACAATTACCAACCTGAAGCAAAGCTTTCTTTAATAACTCCGTCTTATTCACATGTACTCCCTCCAAATGGTTAACAGGTTTTCCCTGAAGCGAAATCTCTTCTGCTGGGACTACAGCCGGACTCCATAGCCTGTACCATCAAAGGGGTAAATTGACATACATAAGAAAGCATAAGCATTATGCCTTAGATTAGGATATGAAGAAACATAGTTCTAAGCAGCAAACAGTCACAAAACATCTTTATGCAGCTCACAGCAAGAAATCCAAGGGCTGATTTCAAGACAAACCATTATGACAATTCAGCCATTCAGTTTAGTCTGCACTTTAATGACAAACATTTCTTTTGCACACACAGGCATACACCCTATAACACCCTTTCAGACTTATGTCCTCCCCCAAAACACTTACTGGCATATTTGCTGATCCTTTAGAGAGCTATTTGTACTTCCATAATAGTTTGCTTCTGCTTTTCTGTCTTCCTTTCCCCAAAATCATTTCTCAGCTGCAGTTTCCATCTCTCCACAGCACTGGAGAGAATTATTTATCATCAGTCTTGTACAGACAGATCGTCTGGTTTAAAAGAGAGAGCAAAACGGTCCTATCAAAAAGGACCCTATAATATCCACTTTGTCCGTCCCTAGGAAACAGAGACCACTCTGCCAGCTCAACTTTCACTTCTCTACTCAAGAACTGAGTTGTTTCTTTCCGTGACTCTGGCAAGCCATTTTGAGCAGCGCAGCACAGAAAAACCCTGCTGTCAAAAGAGGAAGAGCACAGCACTTACCCCAAGTTGCTGCAAGCTCCACCCAAGAACTGATCTGACAAGGAGTCCCAAAGGATTCTTCAGAGGGTAAATCTCTCGGTACAAACCAAGCCAAATACCAACAAGTGCTAATTAGTGTGAAAGCAGACCCCAAGTTATTTACATCCATGGGTGAAAGTCCTCCTCCTCTGCAGAGAAGACCACACTCATAATAGCAGCCTGTTAACGGTGCAACATTGAACTTCTGGATGGTGGTGGTCCATGAGAGAATCCAAGCTGCCTGTGAGAAGGAATAACCATGGATTATTGTTATTTACTCAACTGTATAGCTTTTTGCAAAGCGAAGGGCTTGCACAGGAAATGACTAGATAGATTTCTCAGTAAAAGAGAGAGCCAATGAGTGCAGTGCTCTTATATGGGAAAGCTGGCTGGCTATTGCAAATTCATAATGCTTAACCCCTGCCTGCACATATAGAGGCAACATCTCAGGGCTTTCAACAACAGCCCACTTGGATCTCAAGGGAGGCAGCTGATTTGATCCTGACAGTGCTAGAGCCTGCGGTTTCGTTGTGAGGTGTCACAAGGCTCCTTCAGTTAGCCCCAGGACAAACAAGTAAGCAGCGAAACATCTGAGGTCAACTGCTCTATGGGAAGCCTGTTCTCCTCGCACAACCTCACACAGCCCAGCTCCGAGGCAGTGCAAATGGTATGAGACAGTAAACTAGCCAGAATGTTACCGTACAAAGTACAGTGTCAGCTACTCATCACAGGCACAGGAAACTGTACAAAGCAGACTCAGTTCCCAAACACTTTGGCCACTGGTTACTTAATTTGCCTTTAGTGCTTATTGCCTTATGCAAAAGGAAATCAGCACTCCAAAGGAGCAAACATTTGGTGAGGCTACTTCTAGGAACACAGACTGGTCGTTCCTATAAGCTTCTGTCACGGAGACCATGTATACACACCAGTACCACTTCACTTACCACTCACAAGACAGGACCGTGGGAAACAGAGGACATCAGCCCACACCATGTGTCTTAGTTTTTTCTCTTCCACTCCTAACACAACTGAGACCTCAGCATCAGATCAGGATGACATTCAGCACCCACAGTCTCAACAGCCTTCCCCATCACAGTGTTGCTGCAGTGGCTCTCATCTGTACTCTGTAGAGGACTGACAGTTTACAAAGGCGTTTATGTGATCTAGGGGTCATCTAGAGAACCTTACTAACTGCCAAAATGGTAAAAGAGCTCCTCTAATCAACAGCCTGATAGTGGGGGCAGATTCCATACGAAATCTCAAAACTTTAATTACCACTGGTCCAAAAACACTGAGAAGGGGTGTCAGTCACATCATGACACACTGAACTCTGGCTGTTGCTTTCTTCTTCGAAACCTATCATGCCGAAAGAGAGCCTAAAGCAGTCCTTGTCTGACAGGACTGCAGGATGATGTGACACTTCCTGGAATGCGGTCCTTACACACAGAAATATTCCCAGATGGTTTCTACTTTGAGTCAGATAGAGGCTGTGAGAAGACCTTCCTATAAATACACCCACTAAATGGCAGAGTGCCTTTTCCTATTCCATGGTTTTGCATGAGATCACAAGCTTATTTCTCAGATTCCTGTGGTTTAAAATTAAGCTGATCCAGGAACAATGTGAAGATACTTATTCTTTCCAGGTCTAATGATGCATTTGGACCCACAGAATAACCTACAAAGAACACATATAGGCAGATAAACCCAAGGTCAGATCTCATCTCTCCTATCTCTCACTCCAGCTTTGCATTGATTTAGTTCAGTTTGGTATAGCTGCATTACACTTCATTTCCTGTGATATCAACAGACATAGATACAGACCCAGGAGTTTAGCTCAGACTTAAGAGTTTAAATCCTCTTGGGCTTTTCCCCCAGCTTTCATGGGAGACAGCCCACTATTCCAGCCAAGAAATGAAATCAGCTCACAAAAGTTCATCATAACAGAGTTCTTTCTGCGCATCTGGTTTTAATAGCTTACACAGAGGAAGGAGAATGTGCAGCTTGCTGGGAAAGGAATCACTGCCAGCTGAGGGGTCACCACAGCAAAACAAAACCATGGAGCTGCTGGGGAACACAGAAATATTGGTATGTGAGCACACATGCGCACATGCTTCAGCAGATTACGCTAGGGTAAAACACTTGTGCTCCCATCTCAGAGCAAGGCAGGGAAAAAAATATAAGATCTACCCAAACATGCGCTTGCCAGTGACAGCGTTCCGAGGTCTGTCATGGGATGACAACACTGCTGCACACGAGCCAGCTGAGCTGGCTGGGATGCTTAACAAGCACCTTGCCACCAAAACTCAATACTGAAACCTGCTGGGACTCAGGAGGAAGCAGCATGCAGGGAGAATAAAAGCAGCAAATTCATTTCCCTTATCTGCCAACTTAAAAGTTTGAAAAGCGCCGTGTGCTCCTCTTGCCTTTTGAGGCTTTAATTTTGGGGAACAAGAAGGAATCCTGCACTTGCTCAGTACTTATTTTACTGATGCAAACGTGTCTGATGGCACTAAGTTTCTCCTGACAGGAGACGCATGTTCTGTGGAAACCTTAAATCTGGGAAGAGAGAAGTCAAACTCTTATCTACTAAATGAAACTCAAAGTCAAATCAATAAATTCCATTTTGTACTACTACAAAATCATGATACAATTATAGATTATGTATGATGAAGCACAGTAACTCATGGCAGGAAAAGTGATGACCGGAACCTGCTTAAGCAGAAATTAAAATGAAGCATAAGGTAGATGGTGCTGTGAAAAGATGGAACAAGCACATTTCCTGTAATATGTATTCTCTGCTCACCCGAGTGCCCATTTTTACCAAATACTAAAAAACCTTATGATTAATATCCTTTCTGGATGCCGTAAATACAGGAACGTCACTTACATGTGCCTGTAATTTAGATGCTGCATTCACCTGTAGCCACTCTGAGGAGCAGCAGCTCAAACTTACCTTTACAGGAGGAATGTAAGCATGCTGTAGTGTCAGCACACAAGGGTGGACCCAATTATCTCCAAACCAACAGCTAGGGCAGTGCTTCGCTCAAACCTCATGAAAGCCACATGGTTAATTAAACAAAAAGTGTTGGTTTTAAAGTGGTACTTTCAAACCTGGGAAAATACAGACTTTTTTCATGCAACCGCATACCGAAGGCATGAATTTTAGCAGCTCTGTTATAGTTACCCCGATGGAAACATGTATCTCTAGAGACACCAGCCAGCATCCAATCAAATCCAAATATTCTTAAACATAATTCCTTGTCAGAACCTGTCTGATATCCCTGGGGACTGAATTCATTTACATGACAGTATTTCTGTAAATGCTAGTCTTACATCATAATATGTAAAGGTTCCTATCTACATATACTTCTCAGACCTCTGAAGGGCACATCCACTTCTCTTATTCCTTACATGGAGATATCTTTCTACTTGATGTATCCCTTTCTGTAGGATTATAGCCTGAAGGAATGCTCCACTGACAATCAAATAGTAGCAAAGAAACCCAAGGATAGATACAAAACACTTGTGGAGTAATAGTGACATCCAGTGGCCACCAAACCTCAATTCCTGCTGCTTATGAAAGCAGCCTCAGCACGAAGTTCTTCAGAAATAGCAGGGATGCAATCACATACTTGTGAGAATTACAGCCATTCACTTCTGTATCAAACGAGTTAACAGAAACTCATCTACATTAAAAACTCAAGTTCCAAATGAAGCTGGTTTGGATGATCCAGCAACATTCCGTAAACACAAAACTGTGCAGCCAGGGATCTTGACACAGCTGCTACACAATGCCTGTGGAACTGCAGATGAGAGTGCAAGCATACTGAGGTATTCCCAATGTTTATCTGCCTTAATCCCCACTTCTCCTAGATTACTTTTCAGGACAGTTGCTAACACAGCAAAACACTAAACACATCCAAATACCACTGTCACAGGGTTATCTTAGTTGTCTTCTTTGAAGTATGTTTTTAGAAGCACAGAAGACAAACCCCTTGAAATCTTGGGACTTTTTTGGTTTAAGAGAGAACAGACTAGAAATTATCTGAAGCTGTCAGAAAAAAACCCAAAGGCCAGTCACAAAGTTCACCTTGCAGCAGGATTAGATGTTATTAGAGCCCATTGTCCGTGTGGGAGCATTAGGATTATTCTATTTAAATAGTAGACAGATTCTGGCTAAAGCCTATCAAGTTCTTTAGCTACGAACTGTTGGCTCTAACCAGACTGAACTGAGGTACCACCACAGTTGTATCTTAATGTCATTTATATTACCTGATACCTCTTCCTGTGTCTTTTGCTCTTACCTTCTTCAGTGCAAACAATGCATGTTATGCACATTGATATTTACATTTCCTTGTTGTTTACGTAATTTCCCTAATTCACATAATTTAAGATAAATTGCAAAGAGTTTTCTTCATTAATGACAAAATCCCTTGCAGTCATCTCTCCAGCTAGTGACTACCACCCCTCCACTACCAAGGGGCTCAGAAGCCTGGATAACACAAAGGAGCAGCAGAGCTCAGGCCCAAGTGTCCCCACATCCTCACAGTGAGGCCAGCTCCACACTTCACCCAGGTAATGCTGCAACACTACAGCTCTGGGGATTTCACTCCTTGTGCTTTAGCTTTATGGATGTGCCATTATGTAGCATTTTTAGTAAGACAAATGCTAATTAACTTTCTGCACAAGCTTCACCTAAGGAAATCATCCTACAGAGCTGGGAAAACAAGCATGGCACATCCAGGTTCACCTAACCAGCCAAAGCTCCTATGCTGGCAACCTGCCACTTCAGACCCCTATCTGAAACAGGGCACACTGTACCTGCTGCCTGTGTTATCCAACCAAGAGTCAGCAGCTGTTACCACACAGATTAGCTTAATTATTACAACTTAAGAAAGGACATCTGTTAATTATAAGCCAAAGAAGATAAAGCAGCTAGTTGTACCATGGAGCATAACAGTAGCAGAAAAAAGATAAGCAATGTAAATTTATTCAGTGTTCTATCTCCTCTGGACAGGAGTTTGTGCACTGCCAAGTGGAGACCTGGGCTATCAGACACCCAGAGAGAACTGGGGGTCAGGGCTCGCCGGGACCTCTCGAGGACATCTCAGCCAGCTCCCGGCTTGACCAGGGCCTCCTAGAGCTGGCTGCCAGAACCATGTCCAGCCAGCCTGCGAGGATCTCCAAAGAATGAGTCTCCGCAGCCTTCCTGGGCAGCCAGCCTAGGCAGCTGGACTGGAAAAAGCAGGAGCTGGACATGAGCCTGAACAGCAGAAAGTATGAAATGAGAAAGGCAAAACAGCAATTACAAGAAAACTCAATCTAAGGAAGGTATCTCTTATGGTAGAAAGAGCAATTGTTTACAGAAATACTTGAGGCTTATGCTAGCACAGCCATGGAAGCAAACCCAGCTACTGAGAACAAAAATCTAACCATTACACCACAAAGAATTTTAGTTACAACTGAACAATGAATTTTATTGCAGCCTTCTGGAAGTGAGTAGGGCAACTTCTTAGCCAGGATCGAATCCATGCCAAGAACACACTGCTAATGAGTGGCTTGCTTACCACAGATACCACGATGCTGCACTGAAAGCTGACATTCAGGAGGAGCAAAGTTTCACAGCAACCCTACAGTGAACTGTAAAAAGCCCCTCCAACCCCAAACTAACCAAGATAGTGTACAGTACAGGGTTATCAGTAAAAAGCAAAGTGCACCAGCACAGAAATGCTGCATACACAGCATATAGATGCCAGGGTTCCCACTGCAAGGTAAGCAGCTGTCAAAATTCAACAGGCAGCCCCATAGCTACAACCTGGAACACCCAAGTGAACAAGCACATAGGTATTAAATCCACCACTACTCAGTTGAACAGTTGAACTAACCATTTAACCCCGCCCCATTAAAACAAACACAATCCAGGCTTCAGTGAGAACTGCTCAGCTTTTGGCATTAAATAGCTGTCAGAATATTTGTACTTAGCCCAAACTAGGAAGCTGCTACACTGCTCAATAGTGACACATTACCATTTCAGGCCTTTCACTAGACATAGTGCACGAAGACACCCTCCCACCTGCCTATTCCTGCCCCACCAGCCACTCTCACTGCAGTTAGTACTTCCCCAGATCACGCATTCCATGCAGAACAGCCAGTCAACCCCCTACCCAGTTTTGCACCTTCCCGAGGCTGCCACTGTAATACACATTGTTTTCCCACTTAAATATACGAAACAACTCGCATTCACTCGTGTATACCCCACCTCTCCAAGTATTCTGAAGCTCAAGCCCCCCATAGCAGTGTCCGGCAGTACAGATACTCATACTCATCACCACTGAAGTCACCGTAAACACTGCAAGTCCACAAGTTGCAGCAAAGCCCACCCCACTGCACTGACAAGCTCACCCCTGTCATTTCGTGTGTGGCTGAGTCTTTTACCAGACTACCCTTCCTGGAAATTAACTACAGTAAAAACAAACAACATTGTTTTAGTGCTCGAAATAAAACTTTAATCCAGATCTGTTTCATCCACAACAGACTCATTAAGCATGCAAAGAGGCTTTAACTGCCATGGAAGAAAGCCAGGCTAAGCACGACACTTAAAAATACCAGTTTTACCAGCTTGAACTGACAGAGACTACAAGTTGTAATGTGCAACAGAAAACTTTATTAGCATTTCAGCTGTTCAGCAGGCATTCCAGCTTCCTTTAACCCTGCATTTAACTTAAAAGACATTACAAAACTACAGTGCAAACACATGTGCTACTGACAATCCCATTGTTAAGCAAGGTGCACAATAACTTAACAGCCACCCCTCAGGCGCAGCACAAGATGGAGGGTGGACTCCTTCTGGATGTTATAGTCAGACAGGGTGCGTCCATCTTCCAGCTGCTTGCCAGCGAAGATCAGCCTCTGCTGGTCAGGGGGAATGCCTTCTTTGTCCTGGATCTTGGCCTTCACATTCTCAATGGTGTCACTGGGCTCAACCTCAAGGGTGATGGTCTTGCCAGTCAGGGTCTTGACAAAGATCTGCATGCCACCTCTGAGACGCAGCACAAGATGGAGGGTGGATTCCTTCTGGATGTTGTAGTCGGACAAGGTGCGTCCATCTTCCAGCTGCTTGCCAGCGAAGATCAGCCTCTGCTGGTCAGGGGGAATGCCTTCTTTGTCCTGGA